>OW121815.1:41800288-41850513 GCA_933228935.1 Pemphredon lugubris | reverse complement strand
AGTCGATAGTCGATAGTCGATAGTCGATAGTCGATAGTCGATAGTCGATAGTCGATAGTCGATAGTCGATAGTCGATAGTCGATAGTCGATAGTCGATAGTCGATAGTCGATAGTCGATAGTCGATAGTCGATAGTCGATAGTCGATAGTCGATAGTCGAGTCGATAGTCGATAGTCGATAGTCGATAGTCGATAGTCGATAGTCGATAGTCGATAGTCGATAGTCGATAGTCGATAGTCGATAGTCGAGTCGATAGTCGAGTCGATAGTCGATAATCGAGTCGATAGCCGATAGTCGAGTCGATAGTCGATAGTCGAGTCGATAGTCGATAGTCGAGTCGATAGTCGATAGTCGAGTCGATAGTCGATAGTCGAGTCGATAGTCGATAGTCGAGTCGATAGTCGATAGTCGAGTCGATAGTCGATAGTCGATAGTCGATAGTCGATAGTCGATAGTCGATAGTCGATAGTCGATAGTCGATAGTCGATAGTCGATAGTCGATAGTCGATAGTCGATAGTCGATAGTCGATAGTCGATAGTCGATAGTCGATAGTCGATAGTCGATAGTCGATAGTCGATAGTCGATAGTCGATAGTCGATAGTCGATAGTCGATAGTCGATAGTCGATAGTCGATAGTCGATAGTCGATAGTCGATAGTCGATAGTCGATAGTCGATAGTCGATAGTCGATAGTCGAGTCGATAGTCGATAGTCGAGTCGATAGTCGATAGTCGAGTCGATAGTCGATAGTCGAGTCGATAGTCGATAGTCGAGTCGATAGTCGAGTCGATAGTCGAGTCGATAGTCGAGTCGATAGTCGATAGTCGAGTCGATAGCCGATAGTCGAGTCGATAGTCGATAGTCGAGTCGATAGTCGATAGTCGAGTCGATAGTCGATAGTCGAGTCGATAGTCGATAGTCGATTCGATAGTCGATAGTCGATAGTCGAGTCGATAGTCAATAGTCGATAGTCGATAGTCGATAGTCGATAGTCGATAGTCGATAGTCGATAGTCGATAGTCGATAGTCGATAGTCGATAGTCGATAGTCGATAGTCGATAGTCGATAGTCGATAGTCGATAGTCGATAGTCGATAGTCGATAGTCGATAGTCGATAGTCGATAGTCGATAGTCGATAGTCGATAGTCGATAGTCGATAGTCGATAGTCGATAGTCGATAGTCGATAGTCGATAGTCGATAGTCGATAGTCGATAGTCGATAGTCGATAGTCGATAGTCGATAGTCGATAGTCGATAGTCGATAGTCGATAGTCGATAGTCGATAGTCGATAGTCGATAGTCGATAGTCGGTAGTCGATAGTCGATAGTCGATAGTCGATAGTCGATAGTCGATAGTCGATAGTCGATAGTCGATAGTCGATAGTCGATAGTCGATAGTCGATAGTCGATAGTCGATAGTCGATAGTCGATAGTCGATAGTCGATAGTCGATAGTCGAGTCGATAGTCGATAGTCGAGTCGATAGTAGAGTCGATAGTCGATAGGCGAGTCGATAGTCGAGTCGATAGTCGATAATCGAGTCGATAGCCGATAGTCGAGTCGATAGTCGATAGTCGAGTCGATAGTCGATAGTCGAGTCGATAGTCGATAGTCGAGTCGAAAGTCGATAGTCGAGTCGATAGTCGATAGTCGAGTCGATAGTCGATAGTCGATAGTCGATAGTCGATAGTCGATAGTCGATAGTCGATAGTCGATAGTCGATAGTCGATAGTCGATAGTCGATAGTCGATAGTCGATAGTCGATAGTCGATAGTCGATAGTCGATAGTCGATAGTCGATAGTCGATAGTCGATAGTCGATAGTCGATAGTCGATAGTCGATAGTCGATAGTCGATAGTCGATAGTCGATAGTCGATAGTCGATAGTCGATAGTCGATAGTCGATAGTCGATAGTCGATAGTCGATAGTCGATAGTCGATAGTCGATAGTCGATAGTCGATAGTCGATAGTCGATAGTCGATAGTCGATAGTCGATAGTCGATAGTCGATAGTCGATAGTCGATAGTCGATAGTCGATAGTCGATAGTCGATAGTCGATAGTCGATAGTCGATAGTCGATAGTCGAGTCGATAGTCGATAATCGAGTCGATAGCCGATAGTCGAGTCGATAGTCGATAGTCGAGTCGATAGTCGATAGTCGAGTCGATAGTCGATAGTCGAGTCGATAGTCGATAGTCGAGTCGATAGTCGATAGTCGAGTCGATAGTCGATAGTCGATAGTCGAGTCGATAGTCGATAGTCGATAGTCGATAGTCGATAGTCGATAGTCGAGTCGATAGTCGATAGTCGATAGTCGATAGTCGATAGTCGATAGTCGATAGTCGAGTCGATAGTCGATAGTCGAGTCGATAGTCGATAGTCGATAGTCGAGTCGATAGTCGATAGTCGATAGTCGATAGTCGATAGTCGATAGTCGATAGTCGATAGTCGAGTCGATAGTCGATAGTCGAGTCGATAGTCGATAGTCGATAGTCGAGTCGATAGTCGATAGTCGATAGTCGATAGTCGATAGTCGATAGTCGATAGTCGATAGTCGATAGTCGATAGTCGATAGTCGATAGTCGATAGTCGATAGTCGATAGTCGATAGTCGATAGTCGGTAGTCGATAGTCGATAGTCGATAGTCGATAGTCGATAGTCGATAGTCGATAGTCGATAGTCGATAGTCGATAGTCGATAGTCGATAGTCGATAGTCGATAGTCGAGTCGATAGTCGATAGTCGATAGTCGATAGTCGATAGTCGATAGTCGATAGTCGATAGTCGATAGTCGATAGTCGATAGTCGATAGTCGAGTCGATAGTCGAGTCGATAGTCGATAATCGAGTCGATAGCCGATAGTCGAGTCGATAGTCGATAGTCGAGTCGATAGTCGATAGTCGAGTCGATAGTCGATAGTCGAGTCGATAGTCGATAGTCGAGTCGATAGTCGATAGTCGAGTCGATAGTCGATAGTCGAGTCGATAGTCGATAGTCGATAGTCGATAGTCGATAGTCGATAGTCGATAGTCGATAGTCGATAGTCGATAGTCGATAGTCGATAGTCGATAGTCGATAGTCGATAGTCGATAGTCGATAGTCGATAGTCGATAGTCGATAGTCGATAGTCGATAGTCGATAGTCGATAGTCGATAGTCGATAGTCGATAGTCGATAGTCGATAGTCGATAGTCGATAGTCGATAGTCGATAGTCGATAGTCGATAGTCGATAGTCGATAGTCGATAGTCGATAGTCGATAGTCGATAGTCGATAGTCGATAGTCGATAGTCGAGTCGATAGTCGATAGTCGAGTCGATAGTCGATAGTCGATAGTCGATAGTCGATAGTCGATAGTCGATAGTCGATAGTCGATAGTCGATAGTCGATAGTCGATAGTCGATAGTCGAGTCGACAGTCGATAGTCGAGTCGATAGTAGAGTCGATAGTCGATAGGCGAGTCGATAGTCGAGTCGATAGTCGATAATCGAGTCGATAGCCGATAGTCGAGTCGATAGTCGATAGTCGAGTCGATAGTCGATAGTCGAGTCGATAGTCGATAGTCGAGTCGATAGTCGATAATCGAGTCGATAGCCGATAGTCGAGTCGATAGTCGATAGTCGAGTCGATAGTCGATAGTCGAGTCGATAGTCGATAGTCGAGTCGATAGTCGATAGTCGAGTCGATAGTCGAGTCGATAGTCGAGTCGATAGTCGAGTCGATAGTCGATAGTCGAGTCGATAGCCGATAGTCGAGTCGATAGTCGATAGTCGAGTCGATAGTCGATAGTCGAGTCGATAGTCGATAGTCGAGTCGATAGTCGATAGTCGATTCGATAGTCGATAGTCGATAGTCGAGTCGATAGTCAATAGTCGATAGTCGATAGTCGATAGTCGATAGTCGATAGTCGATAGTCGATAGTCGATAGTCGATAGTCGATAGTCGATAGTCGATAGTCGATAGTCGATAGTCGATAGTCGATAGTCGATAGTCGATAGTCGATAGTCGATAGTCGATAGTCGATAGTCGATAGTCGATAGTCGATAGTCGATAGTCGATAGTCGATAGTCGATAGTCGATAGTCGATAGTCGATAGTCGATAGTCGATAGTCGATAGTCGATAGTCGATAGTCGATAGTCGATAGTCGATAGTCGATAGTCGATAGTCGATAGTCGATAGTCGATAGTCGATAGTCGATAGTCGGTAGTCGATAGTCGATAGTCGATAGTCGATAGTCGATAGTCGATAGTCGATAGTCGATAGTCGATAGTCGATAGTCGATAGTCGATAGTCGATAGTCGATAGTCGATAGTCGATAGTCGATAGTCGATAGTCGAGTCGACAGTCGATAGTCGAGTCGATAGTAGAGTCGATAGTCGATAGGCGAGTCGATAGTCGAGTCGATAGTCGATAATCGAGTCGATAGCCGATAGTCGAGTCGATAGTCGATAGTCGAGTCGATAGTCGATAGTCGAGTCGATAGTCGATAGTCGAGTCGAAAGTCGATAGTCGAGTCGATAGTCGATAGTCGAGTCGATAGTCGATAGTCGATAGTCGATAGTCGATAGTCGATAGTCGATAGTCGATAGTCGATAGTCGATAGTCGATAGTCGATAGTCGATAGTCGATAGTCGATAGTCGATAGTCGATAGTCGATAGTCGATAGTCGATAGTCGATAGTCGATAGTCGATAGTCGATAGTCGATAGTCGATAGTCGATAGTCGATAGTCGATAGTCGATAGTCGATAGTCGATAGTCGATAGTCGATAGTCGATAGTCGATAGTCGATAGTCGATAGTCGATAGTCGATAGTCGATAGTCGATAGTCGATAGTCGATAGTCGATAGTCGATAGTCGATAGTCGATAGTCGATAGTCGATAGTCGATAGTCGATAGTCGATAGTCGATAGTCGATAGTCGAGTCGATAGTCGATAATCGAGTCGATAGCCGATAGTCGAGTCGATAGTCGATAGTCGAGTCGATAGTCGATAGTCGAGTCGATAGTCGATAGTCGAGTCGATAGTCGATAGTCGAGTCGATAGTCGATAGTCGAGTCGATAGTCGATAGTCGATAGTCGAGTCGATAGTCGATAGTCGATAGTCGATAGTCGATAGTCGATAGTCGAGTCGATAGTCGATAGTCGATAGTCGATAGTCGATAGTCGACAGTCGATAGTCGATAGTCGAGTCGATAGTCGATAGTCGAGTCGATAGTCGATAGTCGATAGTCGAGTCGATAGTCGATAGTCGATAGTCGATAGTCGATAGTCGATAGTCGATAGTCGATAGTCGAGTCGATAGTCGATAGTCGAGTCGATAGTCGATAGTCGATAGTCGAGTCGATAGTCGATAGTCGATAGTCGATAGTCGATAGTCGATAGTCGATAGTCGATAGTCGATAGTCGATAGTCGATAGTCGATAGTCGATAGTCGATAGTCGATAGTCGATAGTCGATAGTCGGTAGTCGATAGTCGATAGTCGATAGTCGATAGTCGATAGTCGATAGTCGATAGTCGATAGTCGATAGTCGATAGTCGATAGTCGATAGTCGATAGTCGATAGTCGATAGTCGATAGTCGATAGTCGATAGTCGATAGTCGATAGTCGATAGTCGATAGTCGATAGTCGATAGTCGATAGTCGATAGTCGATAGTCGGTAGTCGATAGTCGATAGTCGATAGTCGATAGTCGATAGTCGATAGTCGATAGTCGATAGTCGATAGTCGATAGTCGATAGTCGATAGTCGATAGTCGATAGTCGATAGTCGATAGTCGATAGTCGATAGTCGAGTCGATAGTCGATAGTCGAGTCGATAGTAGAGTCGATAGTCGATAGTCGAGTCGATAGTCGAGTCGATAGTCGATAATCGAGTCGATAGCCGATAGTCGAGTCGATAGTCGATAGTCGAGTCGATAGTCGATAGTCGAGTCGATAGTCGATAGTCGAGTCGATAGTCGATAGTCGAGTCGATAGTCGATAGTCGAATCGATAGTCGATAGTCGATAGTCGATAGTCGATAGTCGATAGTCGATAGTCGATAGTCGATAGTCGATAGTCGATAGTCGATAGTCGATAGTCGATAGTCGATAGTCGATAGTCGATAGTCGATAGTCGATAGTCGATAGTCGATAGTCGATAGTCGATAGTCGATAGTCGATAGTCGATAGTCGATAGTCGATAGTCGATAGTCGGTAGTCGATAGTCGATAGTCGATAGTCGATAGTCGATAGTCGATAGTCGATAGTCGATAGTCGATAGTCGATAGTCGATAGTCGATAGTCGATAGTCGATAGTCGATAGTCGATAGTCGATAGTCGATAGTCGAGTCGATAGTCGATAGTCGAGTCGATAGTAGAGTCGATAGTCGATAGTCGAGTCGATAGTCGAGTCGATAGTCGATAATCGAGTCGATAGCCGATAGTCGAGTCGATAGTCGATAGTCGAGTCGATAGTCGATAGTCGAGTCGATAGTCGATAGTCGATAGTCGATAGTCGATAGTCGATAGTCGATAGTCGATAGTCGATAGTCGATAGTCGATAGTCGATAGTCGATAGTCGATAGTCGATAGTCGATAGTCGATAGTCGATAGTCGATAGTCGATAGTCGATAGTCGATAGTCGATAGTCGATAGTCGATAGTCGATAGTCGATAGTCGATAGTCGATAGTCGATAGTCGATAGTCGATAGTCGATAGTCGATAGTCGATAGTCGATAGTCGATAGTCGATAGTCGATAGTCGATAGTCGATAGTCGATAGTCGATAGTCGATAGTCGATAGTCGATAGTCGATAGTCGATAGTCGATAGTCGATAGTCGATAGTCGATAGTCGATAGTCGATAGTCGATAGTCGATAGTCGATAGTCGATAGTCGATAGTCGATAGTCGATAGTCGATAGTCGATAGTCGATAGTCGATAGTCGATAGTCGATAGTCGATAGTCGATAGTCGATAGTCGATAGTCGATAGTCGAGTCGATAGTCGATAGTCGAGTCGATAGTCGATAGTCGAGTCGATAGTCGATAGTCGATAGTCGAGTCGATAGTCGATAGTCGATAGTCGATAGTCGATAGTCGATAGTCGATAGTCGATAGTCGATAGTCGATAGTCGATAGTCGATAGTCGATAGTCGATAGTCGATAGTCGATAGTCGATAGTCGATAGTCGATAGTCGATAGTCGATAGTCGATAGTCGATAGTCGATAGTCGATAGTCGATAGTCGATAGTCGATAGTCGATAGTCGATAGTCGATAGTCGATAGTCGATAGTCGATAGTCGATAGTCGATAGTCGATAGTCGATAGTCGATAGTCGATAGTCGATAGTCGATAGTCGATAGTCGGTAGTCGATAGTCGATAGTCGATAGTCGATAGTCGATAGTCGATAGTCGATAGTCGATAGTCGATAGTCGATAGTCGATAGTCGATAGTCGATAGTCGATAGTCGATAGTCGATAGTCGATAGTCGATAGTCGATAGTCGAGTCGATAGTCGATAGTCGAGTCGATAGTAGAGTCGATAGACGATAGTCGAGTCGATAGTCGAGTCGATAGTCGATAATCGAGTCGATAGCCGATAGTCGAGTCGATAGTCGATAGTCGAGTCGATAGTCGATAGTCGAGTCGATAGTCGATAGTCGAGTCGATAGTCGATAGTCGAGTCGATAGTCGATAGTCGAGTCGATAGTCGATAGTCGATAGTCGAGTCGATAGTCGATAGTCGATAGTCGATAGTCGATAGTCGATAGTCGATAGTCGATAGTCGATAGTCGATAGTCGATAGTCGATAGTCGATAGTCGGTAGTCGATAGTCGATAGTCGATAGTCGATAGTCGATAGTCGATAGTCGATAGTCGATAGTCGATAGTCGATAGTCGATAGTCGATAGTCGATAGTCGATAGTCGATAGTCGATAGTCGATAGTCGATAGTCGATAGTCGATAGTCGATAGTCGATAGTCGATAGTCGATAGTCGATAGTCGATAGTCGATAGTCGATAGTCGATAGTCGATAGTCGATAGTCGATAGTCGGTAGTCGATAGTCGATAGTCGATAGTCGATAGTCGATAGTCGATAGTCGATAGTCGATAGTCGATAGTCGATAGTCGATAGTCGATAGTCGATAGTCGATAGTCGATAGTCGATAGTCGAGTCGATAGTCGATAGTCGAGTCGATAGTAGAGTCGATAGTCGATAGTCGAGTCGATAGTCGAGTCGATAGTCGATAATCGAGTCGATAGCCGATAGTCGAGTCGATAGTCGATAGTCGAGTCGATAGTCGATAGTCGAGTCGATAGTCGATAGTCGAGTCGATAGTCGATAGTCGAGTCGATAGTCGATAGTCGATAGTCGATAGTCGATAGTCGATAGTCGATAGTCGATAGTCGATAGTCGATAGTCGATAGTCGATAGTCGATAGTCGATAGTCGATAGTCGATAGTCGATAGTCGATAGTCGATAGTCGATAGTCGATAGTCGATAGTCGATAGTCGATAGTCGATAGTCGATAGTCGGTAGTCGATAGTCGATAGTCGATAGTCGATAGTCGATAGTCGATAGTCGATAGTCGATAGTCGATAGTCGATAGTCGATAGTCGATAGTCGATAGTCGATAGTCGATAGTCGATAGTCGATAGTCGATAGTCGATAGTCGATAGTCGATAGTCGAGTCGATAGTCGATAGTCGAGTCGATAGTAGAGTCGATAGTCGATAGTCGAGTCGATAGTCGAGTCGATAGTCGATAATCGAGTCGATAGCCGATAGTCGAGTCGATAGTCGATAGTCGAGTCGATAGTCGATAGTCGAGTCGATAGTCGATAGTCGAGTCGATAGTCGATAGTCGATTCGATAGTCGATAGTCGATAGTCGAGTCGATAGTCGATAGTCGATAGTCGATAGTCGATAGTCGATAGTCGATAGTCGATAGTCGATAGTCGATAGTCGATAGTCGATAGTCGATAGTCGATAGTCGATAGTCGATAGTCGATAGTCGATAGTCGATAGTCGATAGTCGATAGTCGATAGTCGATAGTCGATAGTCGATAGTCGATAGTCGATAGTCGATAGTCGATAGTCGATAGTCGATAGTCGATAGTCGATAGTCGATAGTCGATAGTCGATAGTCGATAGTCGATAGTCGATAGTCGATAGTCGATAGTCGATAGTCGATAGTCGATAGTCGATAGTCGATAGTCGATAGTCGATAGTCGATAGTCGATAGTCGATAGTCGATAGTCGATAGTCGATAGTCGATAGTCGATAGTCGATAGTCGATAGTCGATAGTCGATAGTCGATAGTCGATAGTCGATAGTCGATAGTCGATAGTCGATAGTCGATAGTCGATAGTCGATAGTCGATAGTCGATAGTCGATAGTCGATAGTCGATAGTCGATAGTCGATAGTCGATAGTCGATAGTCGATAGTCGATAGTCGATAGTCGATAGTCGATAGTCGATAGTCGATAGTCGATAGTCGATAGTCGGTAGTCGATAGTCGATAGTCGATAGTCGATAGTCGATAGTCGATAGTCGATAGTCGATAGTCGATAGTCGATAGTCGATAGTCGATAGTCGATAGTCGATAGTCGATAGTCGATAGTCGATAGTCGATAGTCGATAGTCGATAGTCGATAGTCGATAGTCGATAGTCGATAGTCGATAGTCGATAGTCGATAGTCGATAGTCGATAGTCGATAGTCGATAGTCGATAGTCGATAGTCGATAGTCGATAGTCGATAGTCGATAGTCGATAGTCGAGTCGATAGTCGATAGTCGATAGTCGAGTCGATAGTCGATAGTCGAGTCGATAGTCGATAGTCGAGTCGATAGTCGATAGTCGAGTCGATAGTCGATAGTCGAGTCGATAGTCGATAGTCGAGTCGATAGTAGAGTCGATAGTCGATAGTCGAGTCGATAGTCGATAATCGAGTCGATAGCCGATAGTCGAGTCGATAGTCGATAGTCGAGTCGATAGTCGATAGTCGAGTCGATAGTCGATAGTCGAGTCGATAGTCGATAGTCGATAGTCGAGTCGATAGTCGATAGTCGATAGTCGATAGTCGATAGTCGATAGTCGATAGTCGATAGTCGATAGTCGATAGTCGATAGTCGATAGTCGATAGTCGATAGTCGATAGTCGATAGTCGATAGTCGATAGTCGATAGTCGATAGTCGATAGTCGATAGTCGATAGTCGATAGTCGATAGTCGGTAGTCGATAGTCGATAGTCGATAGTCGATAGTCGATAGTCGATAGTCGATAGTCGATAGTCGATAGTCGATAGTCGATAGTCGATAGTCGATAGTCGATAGTCGATAGTCGATAGTCGATAGTCGATAGTCGATAGTCGATAGTCGATAGTCGAGTCGATAGTCGATAGTCGAGTCGATAGTAGAGTCCGATAGTCGATAGTCGAGTCGATAGTCGAGTCGATAGTCGATAATCGAGTCGATAGCCGATAGTCGAGTCGATAGTCGATAGTCGAGTCGATAGTCGATAGTCGAGTCGATAGTCGATAGTCGAGTCGATAGTCGATAGTCGATTCGATAGTCGATAGTCGATAGTCGAGTCGATAGTCGATAGTCGATAGTCGATAGTCGATAGTCGATAGTCGATAGTCGATAGTCGATAGTCGATAGTCGATAGTCGATAGTCGATAGTCGATAGTCGATAGTCGATAGTCGATAGTCGATAGTCGATAGTCGATAGTCGATAGTCGATAGTCGATAGTCGATAGTCGATAGTCGATAGTCGATAGTCGATAGTCGATAGTCGATAGTCGATAGTCGATAGTCGATAGTCGATAGTCGATAGTCGATAGTCGATAGTCGATAGTCGATAGTCGATAGTCGATAGTCGATAGTCGATAGTCGATAGTCGATAGTCGATAGTCGATAGTCGATAGTCGATAGTCGATAGTCGATAGTCGATAGTCGATAGTCGATAGTCGATAGTCGATAGTCGATAGTCGATAGTCGATAGTCGATAGTCGATAGTCGATAGTCGATAGTCGATAGTCGATAGTCGATAGTCGATAGTCGATAGTCGATAGTCGATAGTCGATAGTCGATAGTCGATAGTCGATAGTCGATAGTCGATAGTCGATAGTCGATAGTCGATAGTCGATAGTCGATAGTCGATAGGTCGGTAGTCGATAGTCGATAGTCGATAGTCGATAGTCGATAGTCGATAGTCGATAGGTCGATAGTCGATAGTCGATCGATAGTCGATAGTCGATAGTCGATAGTCGATAGTCGATAGTCGATAGTCGATAGTCGATAGTCGATAGTCGATAGTCGATAGTCGATAGTCGATAGTCGATAGTCGATAGTCGATAGTCGATAGTCGATAGTCGATAGTCGATAGTCGATAGTCGATAGTCGATAGTCGATAGTCGATAGTCGAGTCGATAGTCGATAGTCGATAGTCGAGTCGATAGTCGATAGTCGAGTCGATAGTCGATAGTCGAGTCGATAGTCGATAGTCGAGTCGATAGTCGATAGTCGAGTCGATAGTCGATAGTCGAGTCGATAGTAGAGTCGATAGTCGATAGTCGAGTCGATAGTCGAGTCGATAGTCGATAGTCGAGTCGATAGCCGATAGTCGAGTCGATAGTCGATAGTCGAGTCGATAGTCGATAGTCGAGTCGATAGTCGATAGTCGAGTCGATAGTCGATAGTCGAGTCGATAGTCGATAGTCGAGTCGATAGTCGATAGTCGAGTCGATAGTCGATAGTCGATAGTCGATAGTCGATAGTCGATAGTCGATAGTCGATAGTCGATAGTCGATAGTCGATAGTCGATAGTCGATAGTCGATAGTCGATAGTCGATAGTCGATAGTCGATAGTCGATAGTCGATAGTCGATAGTCGATAGTCGATAGTCGATAGTCGATAGTCGATAGTCGATAGTCGATAGTCGATAGTCGATAGTCGATAGTCGATAGTCGATAGTCGATAGTCGATAGTCGATAGTCGATAGTCGATAGTCGATAGTCGATAGTCGATAGTCGATAGTCGATAGTCGATAGTCGATAGTCGATAGTCGATAGTCGATAGTCGATAGTCGATAGTCGATAGTCGATAGTCGATAGTCGATAGTCGATAGTCGATAGTCGATAGTCGATAGTCGATAGTCGATAGTCGATAGTCGATAGTCGATAGTCGATAGTCGATAGTCGAGTCGATAGTCGATAGTCGAGTCGATAGTCGATAGTCGATAGTCGAGTCGATAGTCGAGTCGATAGTAGAGTCGATAGTCGATAGTCGAGTCGATAGTCGAGTCGATAGTCGATAGTCGATAGTCGATAGTCGATAGTAGAGTCGATAGTCGATAGTCGATAGTCGATAGTCGATAGTCGATAGTCGATAGTCGATAGTCGATAGTCGATAGTCGATAGTCGATAGTCGATAGTCGATAGTCGATACTCGATAGTCGATAGTCGATAGTCGATAGTCGATAGTCGAGTCGATAGTCGATAGTCGAGTCGATAGTCGATAGTCGAGTCGATAGTCGATAGTCGATAGTCGATAGTCGATAGTCGATAGTCGATAGTCGATAGTCGATAGTCGATAGTCGATAGTCGATAGTCGATAGTCGATAGTCGATAGTCGATAGTCGATAGTCGATAGTCGATAGTCGATAGTCGATAGTCGATAGTCGATAGTCGATAGTCGATAGTCGATAGTCGATAGTCGATAGTCGATAGTCGATAGTCGATAGTCGATAGTCGATAGTCGATAGTCGATAGTCGATAGTCGATAGTCGATAGTCGATAGTCGATAGTCGATAGTCGATAGTCGATAGTCGATAGTCGAGTCGATAGTCGATAGTCGATAGTCGAGTCGATAGTCGATAGTCGATAGTCGAGTCGATAGTCGAGTCGATAGTAGAGTCGATAGTCGATAGTCGAGTCGATAGTCGAGTCGATAGTCGATAGTCGATAGTCGATAGTCGATAGTAGAGTCGATAGTCGATAGTCGATAGTCGATAGTCGATAGTCGATAGTCGATAGTCGATAGTCGATAGTCGATAGTCGATAGTCGATAGTCGATAGTCGATAGTCGATAGTCGATACTCGATAGTCGATAGTCGATAGTCGATAGTCGATAGTCGAGTCGATAGTCGATAGTCGAGTCGATAGTCGATAGTCGAGTCGATAGTCGATAGTCGATAGTCGATAGTCGATAGTCGATAGTCGATAGTCGATAGTCGATAGTCGATAGTCGATAGTCGATAGTCGATAGTCGATAGTCGATAGTCGATAGTCGATAGTCGATAGTCGATAGTCGATAGTCGATAGTCGATAGTCGATAGTCGATAGTCGATAGTCGATAGTCGATAGTCGATAGTCGATAGTCGGTAGTCGATAGTCGATAGTCGATAGTCGATAGTCGATAGTCGATAGTCGATAGTCGATAGTCGATAGTCGATAGTCGATAGTCGATAGTCGATAGTCGATAGTCGATAGTCGATAGTCGATAGTCGATAGTCGATAGTCGATAGTCGATAGTCGATAGTCGATAGTCGATAGTCGATAGTCGATAGTCGATAGTCGATAGTCGATAGTCGATAGTCGATAGTCGATAGTCGATAGTCGATAGTCGATAGTCGATAGTCGATAGTCGATAGTCGAGTCGATAGTCGATAGTCGATAGTCGAGTCGATAGTCGATAGTCGAGTCGATAGTCGATAGTCGAGTCGATAGTCGATAGTCGAGTCGATAGTCGATAGTCGAGTCGATAGTCGATAGTCGAGTCGATAGTAGAGTCGATAGTCGATAGTCGAGTCGATAGTCGATAATCGAGTCGATAGCCGATAGTCGAGTCGATAGTCGATAGTCGAGTCGATAGTCGATAGTCGAGTCGATAGTCGATAGTCGAGTCGATAGTCGATAGTCGATAGTCGATTCGATAGTCGATAGTCGATAGTCGATAGTCGATAGTCGATAGTCGATAGTCGATAGTCGATAGTCGATAGTCGATAGTCGATAGTCGATAGTCGATAGTCGATAGTCGATAGTCGATAGTCGATAGTCGATAGTCGATAGTCGATAGTCGATAGTCGATAGTCGATAGTCGATAGTCGGTAGTCGATAGTCGATAGTCGATAGTCGATAGTCGATAGTCGATAGTCGATAGTCGATAGTCGATAGTCGATAGTCGATAGTCGATAGTCGATAGTCGATAGTCGATAGTCGATAGTCGATAGTCGATAGTCGATAGTCGATAGTCGATAGTCGAGTCGATAGTCGATAGTCGAGTCGATAGTAGAGTCGATAGTCGATAGTCGAGTCGATAGTCGAGTCGATAGTCGATAATCGAGTCGATAGCCGATAGTCGAGTCGATAGTCGATAGTCGAGTCGATAGTCGATAGTCGAGTCGATAGTCGATAGTCGAGTCGATAGTCGATAGTCGATTCGATAGTCGATAGTCGATAGTCGAGTCGATAGTCGATAGTCGATAGTCGATAGTCGATAGTCGATAGTCGATAGTCGATAGTCGATAGTCGATAGTCGATAGTCGATAGTCGATAGTCGATAGTCGATAGTCGATAGTCGATAGTCGATAGTCGATAGTCGATAGTCGATAGTCGATAGTCGATAGTCGATAGTCGATAGTCGATAGTCGATAGTCGATAGTCGATAGTCGATAGTCGATAGTCGATAGTCGATAGTCGATAGTCGATAGTCGATAGTCGATAGTCGATAGTCGATAGTCGATAGTCGATAGTCGATAGTCGATAGTCGATAGTCGATAGTCGATAGTCGATAGTCGATAGTCGATAGTCGATAGTCGATAGTCGATAGTCGATAGTCGATAGTCGATAGTCGATAGTCGATAGTCGATAGTCGATAGTCGATAGTCGATAGTCGATAGTCGATAGTCGATAGTCGATAGTCGATAGTCGATAGTCGATAGTCGATAGTCGATAGTCGATAGTCGATAGTCGATAGTCGATAGTCGATAGTCGATAGTCGATAGTCGATAGTCGATAGTCGGTAGTCGATAGTCGATAGTCGATAGTCGATAGTCGATAGTCGATAGTCGATAGTCGATAGTCGATAGTCGATAGTCGATAGTCGATAGTCGATAGTCGATAGTCGATAGTCGATAGTCGATAGTCGATAGTCGATAGTCGATAGTCGATAGTCGATAGTCGATAGTCGATAGTCGATAGTCGATAGTCGATAGTCGATAGTCGATAGTCGATAGTCGATAGTCGATAGTCGATAGTCGAGTCGATAGTCGATAGTCGATAGTCGAGTCGATAGTCGATAGTCGAGTCGATAGTCGATAGTCGAGTCGATAGTCGATAGTCGAGTCGATAGTCGATAGTCGAGTCGATAGTCGATAGTCGAGTCGATAGTAGAGTCGATAGTCGATAGTCGAGTCGATAGTCGAGTCGATAGTCGATAATCGAGTCGATAGCCGATAGTCGAGTCGATATTCGATTGTCGAGTCGATAGTCGATAGTCGAGTCGATAGTCGATAGTCGAGTCGATAGTCGATAGTCGAGTCGATAGTCGATAGTCGAGTCGATAGTCGATAGTCGAGTCGATAGTCGATAGTCGATAGTCGATAGTCGATAGTCGATAGTCGATAGTCGATAGTCGATAGTCGATAGTCGATAGTCGATAGTCGATAGTCGATAGTCGATAGTCGATAGTCGATAGTCGATAGTCGATAGTCGATAGTCGATAGTCGATAGTCGATAGTCGATAGTCGATAGTCGATAGTCGATAGTCGATAGTCGATAGTCGATAGTCGATAGTCGATAGTCGATAGTCGATAGTCGATAGTCGATAGTCGATAGTCGATAGTCGATAGTCGATAGTCGATAGTCGATAGTCGATAGTCGATAGTCGATAGTCGATAGTCGATAGTCGATAGTCGATAGTCGATAGTCGATAGTCGATAGTCGATAGTCGATAGTCGATAGTCGATAGTCGATAGTCGATAGTCGATAGTCGATAGTCGATAGTCGATAGTCGATAGTCGATAGTCGATAGTCGATAGTCGAGTCGATAGTCGATAGTCGAGTCGATAGTCGATAGTCGATAGTCGAGTCGATAGTCGAGTCGATAGTAGAGTCGATAGTCGATAGTCGAGTCGATAGTCGAGTCGATAGTCGATAGTCGATAGTCGATAGTCGATAGTAGAGTCGATAGTCGATAGTCGATAGTCGATAGTCGATAGTCGATAGTCGATAGTCGATAGTCGATAGTCGATAGTCGATAGTCGATAGTCGATAGTCGATAGTCGATACTCGATAGTCGATAGTCGATAGTCGATAGTCGATAGTCGAGTCGATAGTCGATAGTCGAGTCGATAGTCGATAGTCGAGTCGATAGTCGATAGTCGATAGTCGATAGTCGATAGTCGATAGTCGATAGTCGATAGTCGATAGTCGATAGTCGATAGTCGATAGTCGATAGTCGATAGTCGATAGTCGATAGTCGATAGTCGATAGTCGATAGTCGATAGTCGATAGTCGATAGTCGATAGTCGATAGTCGATAGTCGATAGTCGATAGTCGATAGTCGATAGTCGATAGTCGATAGTCGATAGTCGATAGTCGATAGTCGATAGTCGATAGTCGATAGTCGATAGTCGATAGTCGATAGTCGATAGTCGATAGTCGATAGTCGATAGTCGATAGTCGAGTCGATAGTCGATAGTCGATAGTCGAGTCGATAGTCGATAGTCGATAGTCGAGTCGATAGTCGAGTCGATAGTAGAGTCGATAGTCGATAGTCGAGTCGATAGTCGAGTCGATAGTCGATAGTCGATAGTCGATAGTCGATAGTAGAGTCGATAGTCGATAGTCGATAGTCGATAGTCGATAGTCGATAGTCGATAGTCGATAGTCGATAGTCGATAGTCGATAGTCGATAGTCGATAGTCGATAGTCGATACTCGATAGTCGATAGTCGATAGTCGATAGTCGATAGTCGAGTCGATAGTCGATAGTCGAGTCGATAGTCGATAGTCGAGTCGATAGTCGATAGTCGATAGTCGATAGTCGATAGTCGATAGTCGATAGTCGATAGTCGATAGTCGATAGTCGATAGTCGATAGTCGATAGTCGATAGTGGATAGTCGATAGTCGATAGTCGATAGTCGATAGTCGATAGTCGATAGTCGATAGTCGATAGTCGATAGTCGATAGTCGATAGTCGATAGTCGATAGTCGATAGTCGATAGTCGATAGTCGATAGTCGATAGTCGATAGTCGATAGTCGATAGTCGATAGTCGATAGCCGA
This sequence comes from Pemphredon lugubris, assembly GCA_933228935.1. NCBI lineage: Eukaryota > Metazoa > Arthropoda > Insecta > Hymenoptera > Crabronidae > Pemphredon > Pemphredon lugubris. The sequence goes on along the minus strand of OW121815.1, from coordinate 41,833,247 downwards.
TAGTCGAGTCGATAGTCGATAGTCGATAGTCGATAGTCGATAGTCGATAGTCGATAGTCGATAGTCGATAGTCGATAGTCGAGTCGATAGTCGATAGTCGAGTCGATAGTCGATAGTCGAGTCGATAGTCGATAGTCGAGTCGATAGTCGATAGTCGAGTCGATAGTCGAGTCGATAGTCGAGTCGATAGTCGAGTCGATAGTCGATAGTCGAGTCGATAGCCGATAGTCGAGTCGATAGTCGATAGTCGAGTCGATAGTCGATAGTCGAGTCGATAGTCGATAGTCGAGTCGATAGTCGATAGTCGAGTCGATAGTCGATAGTCGAGTCGATAGTCGATAGTCGATAGTCGAGTCGATAGTCGAGTCGATAGTCGAGTCGATAGTCGATAGTCGATAGTCGATAGTCGATAGTCGATAGTCGATAGTCGAGTCGATAGTCGATAGTCGAGTCGATAGTCGATAGTCGAGTCGATAGTCGATAGTCGAGTCGATAGTCGATAGTCGATAGTCGATAGTCGATAGTCGATAGTCGATAGTCGATAGTCGATAGTCGATAGTCGATAGTCGATAGTCGATACTCGATAGTCGATAGTCGATAGTCGATAGTCGATAGTCGATAGTCGATAGTCGATAGTCGATAGTCGATAGTCGATAGTCGATAGTCGATAGTCGATAGTCGATAGTCGATAGTCGATAGTCGATAGTCGATAGTCGATAGTCGATAGTCGATAGTCGATAGTCGATAGTCGATAGTCGATAGTCGATAGTCGATAGTCGATAGTCGATAGTCGATAGTCGATAGTCGATAGTCGATAGTCGATAGTCGATAGTCGATAGTCGATAGTCGATAGTCGATAGTCGATAGTCGATAGTCGATAGTCGATAGTCGATAGTCGATAGTCGATAGTCGATAGTCGATAGTCGAGTCGATAGTCGATAGTCGAGTCGATAGTCGATAGTCGAGTCGATAGTCGAGTCGATAGTAGAGTCGATAGTCGATAGTCGAGTCGATAGTCGAGTCGATAGTCGATAGTCGATAGTCGATAGTCGATAGTAGAGTCGATAGTCGATAGTCGATAGTCGATAGTCGATAGTCGATAGTCGATAGTCGATAGTCGATAGTCGATAGTCGATAGTCGATAGTCGATAGTCGATAGTCGATAGTCGATAGTCGATAGTCGATAGTCGATACTCGATAGTCGATAGTCGATAGTCGATAGTCGATAGTCGAGTCGATAGTCGATAGTCGAGTCGATAGTCGATAGTCGAGTCGATAGTCGATAGTCGATAGTCGATAGTCGATAGTCGATAGTCGATAGTCGATAGTCGATAGTCGATTGTCGATAGTCGATAGTCGATAGTCGATAGTCGATAGTGGATAGTCGATAGTCGATAGTCGATAGTCGATAGTCGATAGTCGATAGTCGATAGTCGATAGTCGATAGTCGATAGTCGATAGTCGATAGTCGATAGTCGATAGTCGATAGTCGATAGTCGATAGTCGATAGTCGATAGTCGATAGTCGATAGTCGATAGTCGATAGTCGATAGTCGATAGCCGATAGTCGAGTCGATAGTCGATAGTCGATAGTCGATAGTCGATAGTCGATAGTCGATAGTCGATAGTCGATAGTCGATAGTCGATAGTCGAGTCGATAGTCGATAGTCGAGTCGATAGTCGATAGTCGAGTCGATAGTCGATAGTCGAGTCGATAGTCGATAGTCGAGTCGATAGTCGAGTCGATAGTCGAGTCGATAGTCGAGTCGATAGTCGATAGTCGAGTCGATAGCCGATAGTCGAGTCGATAGTCGATAGTCGAGTCGATAGTCGATAGTCGAGTCGATAGTCGATAGTCGAGTCGATAGTCGATAGTCGAGTCGATAGTCGATAGTCGAGTCGATAGTCGATAGTCGATAGTCGAGTCGATAGTCGAGTCGATAGTCGATAGTCGATAGTCGATAGTCGATAGTCGATAGTCGATAGTCGATAGTCGATAGTCGATAGTCGATAGTCGATAGTCGATAGTCGATAGTCGATAGTCGATAGTCGATAGTCGATAGTCGATAGTCGATAGTCGATAGTCGATAGTCGATAGTCGATAGTCGATAGTCGATAGTCGATAGTCGATAGTCGATAGTCGATAGTCGATAGTCGATAGTCGATAGTCGATAGTCGATAGTCGATAGTCGATAGTCGATAGTCGATAGTCGATAGTCGATAGTCGATAGTCGATAGTCGATAGTCGATAGTCGATAGTCGATAGTCGATAGTCGATAGTCGATAGTCGATAGTCGATAGTCGATAGTCGATAGTCGATAGTCGATAGTCGATAGTCGATAGTCGATAGTCGATAGTCGATAGTCGATAGTCGATAGTCGATAGTCGATAGTCGATAGTCGATAGTCGATAGTCGATAGTCGATAGTCGATAGTCGATAGTCGATAGTCGATAGTCGATAGTCGATAGTCGATAGTCGATAGTCGATAGTCGATAGTCGATAGTCGATAGTCAATAGTCGATAGTCGAGTCGATAGTCGATAGTCGATAGTCGAGTCGATAGTCGATAGTCGAGTCGATAGTCGATAGTCGAGTCGATAGTCGATAGTCGATAGTCGATAGTCGATAGTCGATAGTCGATAGTCGATAGTCGATAGTCGATAGTCGATAGTCGATAGTCAATAGTCGATAGTCGAGTCGATAGTCGATAGTCGATAGTCGAGTCGATAGTCGATAGTCGAGTCGATAGTCGATAGTCGAGTCGATAGTCGATAGTCGAGTCGATAGTCGATAGTCGAGTCGATAGTAGAGTCGATAGTCGATAGTCGAGTCGATAGTCGAGTCGATAGTCGAGTCGATAGTCGATAATCGAGTCGATAGCCGATAGTCGAGTCGATAGTCGATAGTCGAGTCGATAGTCGATAGTCGAGTCGATAGTCGATAGTCGAGTCGATAGTCGATAGTCGATAGTCGAGTCGATAGTCGATAGTCGATAGTCGATAGTCGATAGTCGATAGTCGATAGTCGATAGTCGATAGTCGATAGTCGATAGTCGATAGTCGATAGTCGATAGTCGATAGTCGATAGTCGATAGTCGATAGTCGATAGTCGATAGTCGATAGTCGATAGTCGATAGTCGATAGTCGATAGTCGATAGTCGATAGTCGATAGTCGATAGTCGATAGTCGATAGTCGATAGTCGATAGTCGATAGTCGATAGTCGATAGTCGATAGTCGATAGTCGATAGTCGATAGTCGATAGTCGATAGTCGATAGTCGATAGTCGATAGTCGATAGTCGATAGTCGATAGTCGATAGTCGATAGTCGATAGTCGATAGTCGGTAGTCGATAGTCGATAGTCGATAGTCGATAGTCGATAGTCGATAGTCGATAGTCGATAGTCGATAGTCGATAGTCGATAGTCGATAGTCGATAGTCGATAGTCGATAGTCGATAGTCGATAGTCGATAGTCGATAGTCGATAGTCGAGTCGATAGTCGATAGTCGAGTCGATAGTAGAGTCGATAGTCGATAGTCGAGTCGATAGTCGAGTCGATAGTCGATAATCGAGTCGATAGCCGATAGTCGAGTCGATAGTCGATAGTCGAGTCGATAGTCGATAGTCGAGTCGATAGTCGATAGTCGAGTCGATAGTCGATAGTCGAGTCGATAGTCGATAGTCGAGTCGATAGTCGATAGTCGATAGTCGAGTCGATAGTCGATAGTCGATAGTCGATAGTCGATAGTCGATAGTCGATAGTCGATAGTCGATAGTCGATAGTCGATAGTCGATAGTCGATAGTCGATAGTCGATAGTCGATAGTCGATAGTCGATAGTCGATAGTCGATAGTCGATAGTCGATAGTCGATAGTCGATAGTCGATAGTCGATAGTCGATAGTCGAGTCGATAGTCGATAGTCGAGTCGATAGTCGATAGTCGAGTCGATAGTCGAGTCGATAGTAGAGTCGATAGTCGATAGTCGAGTCGATAGTCGAGTCGATAGTCGATAGTCGATAGTCGATAGTCGATAGTAGAGTCGATAGTCGATAGTCGATAGTCGATAGTCGATAGTCGATAGTCGATAGTCGATAGTCGATAGTCGATAGTCGATAGTCGATAGTCGATAGTCGATAGTCGATAGTCGATAGTCGATACTCGATAGTCGATAGTCGATAGTCGATAGTCGATAGTCGAGTCGATAGTCGATAGTCGAGTCGATAGTCGATAGTCGAGTCGATAGTCGATAGTCGATAGTCGATAGTCGATAGTCGATAGTCGATAGTCGATAGTCGATAGTCGATAGTCGATAGTCGATAGTCGATAGTCGATAGTCGATAGTCGATAGTCGATAGTGGATAGTCGATAGTCGATAGTCGATAGTCGATAGTCGATAGTCGATAGTCGATAGTCGATAGTCGATAGTCGATAGTCGATAGTCGATAGTCGATAGTCGATAGTCGATAGTCGATAGTCGATAGTCGATAGTCGATAGTCGATAGTCGATAGTCGATAGTCGATAGTCGATAGTCGATAGTCGATAGTCGATAGTCGATAGTCGATAGTCGATAGTCGATAGTCGATAGTCGATAGTCGATAGTCGATAGTCGATAGTCGATAGTCGATAGTCGATAGTCGATAGTCGATAGTCGATAGTCGATAGCCGATAGTCGAGTCGATAGTCGATAGTCGATAGTCGATAGTCGATAGTCGATAGTCGATAGTCGATAGTCGATAGTCGATAGTCGATAGTCGAGTCGATAGTCGATAGTCGAGTCGATAGTCGATAGTCGAGTCGATAGTCGATAGTCGAGTCGATAGTCGATAGTCGAGTCGATAGTCGAGTCGATAGTCGAGTCGATAGTCGAGTCGATAGTCGAGTCGATAGTCGAGTCGATAGTCGATAGTCGAGTCGATAGCCGATAGTCGAGTCGATAGTCGATAGTCGAGTCGATAGTCGATAGTCGAGTCGATAGTCGATAGTCGAGTCGATAGTCGATAGTCGAGTCGATAGTCGATAGTCGATAGTCGATAGTCGAGTCGATAGTCGAGTCGATAGTCGATAGTCGAGTCGATAGTCGATAGTCGAGTCGATAGTCGATAGTCGATAGTCGATAGTCGAGTCGATAGTCGAGTCGATAGTCGATAGTCGATAGTCGATAGTCGATAGTCGATAGTCGATAGTCGATAGTCGATAGTGGATAGTCGATAGTCGATAGTCGATAGTCGATAGTCGATAGTCGATAGTCGATAGTCGAGTCGATAGTCGATAGTCGAGTCGATAGTAGAGTCGATAGTCGATAGTCGAGTCGATAGTCGAGTCGATAGTCGATAATCGAGTCGATAGCCGATAGTCGAGTCGATAGTCGATAGTCGAGTCGATAGTCGATAGTCGAGTCGATAGTCGATAGTCGAGTCGATAGTCGATAGTCGAGTCGATAGTCGATAGTCGAGTCGATAGTCGATAGTCGATAGTCGAGTCGATAGTCGATAGTCGATAGTCGATAGTCGATAGTCGATAGTCGATAGTCGATAGTCGATAGTCGATAGTCGATAGTCGATAGTCGATAGTCGATAGTCGATAGTCGATAGTCGGTAGTCGATAGTCGATAGTCGATAGTCGATAGTCGATAGTCGATAGTCGATAGTCGATAGTCGATAGTCGATAGTCGATAGTCGATAGTCGATAGTCGATAGTCGATAGTCGATAGTCGATAGTCGATAGTCGATAGTCGATAGTCGATAGTCGATAGTCGATAGTCGATAGTCGATAGTCGATAGTCGATAGTCGATAGTCGATAGTCGATAGTCGATAGTCGATAGTCGATAGTCGAAGTCGATAGTCGATAGTCGAGTAGTCGATAGTCGAAGTCGATAGTCGATAGTCGATAGTCGATAGTCGATAGTCGATAGTCGATAGTCGATAGTCGATAGTCGATAGTCGATAGTCGATAGTCGATAGTCGATAGTCGATAGTCGATAGTCGATAGTCGATAGTCGAGTCGATAGTCGATAGTCGAGTCGATAGTAGAGTCGATAGTCGATAGTCGAGTCGATAGTCGAGTCGATAGTCGATATCGAGTCGATAGTCGATAGTCGAGTCGATAGTCGATAGTCGAGTCGATAGTCGATAGTCGAGTCGATAGTCGATAGTCGAGTCGATAGTCGATAGTCGATAGTCGATAGTCGATAGTCGAGTCGATAGTCGAGTCGATAGTCGATAATCGAGTCGATAGTCGATAGTCGAGTCGATAGTCGATAGTCGAGTCGATAGTCGATAGTCGATAGTCGATAGTCGATAGTCGAGTCGATAGTCGATAGTCGAGTCGATAGTCGATAGTCGAGTCGATAGTCGATAGTCGAGTCGATAGAGTCGATAGTCGATAGTCGATAGTCGATAGTCGATAGTCGATAGTCGATAGTCGATAGTCGATAGTCGATAGTCGATAGTCGATAGTCGATAGTCGATAGTCGATAGTCGATAGTCGATAGTCGATAGTCGAGTCGATAGTCGATAGTCGATAGTCGATAGTCGATAGTCGATAGAGTCGATAGTCGATAGTCGATAGTCGATAGTCGATAGTCGATAGTCGATAGTCGATAGTCGATAGTCGATAGTCGATAGTCGATAGTCGATAGTCGATAGTCGATAGTCGATAGTCGAGTCGAGTCGATAGTCGATAGTCGAGTCGATAGTCGATAGTCGATAGTCGATAGTCGATAGTCGATAGTCGATAGTCGATAGTCGATAGTCGATAGTCGATAGTCGATAGTCGATAGTCGATAGTCGATAGTCGATAGTCGATAGTCGATAGTCGATAGTCGATAGTCGATAGTCGATAGTCGATAGTCGATAGTCGATAGTCGATAGTCGATAGTCGATAGTCGATAGTCGATAGTCGATAGTCGATAGTCGATAGTCGATAGTCGATAGTCGATAGTCGATAGTCGATAGTCGATAGTCGATAGTCGATAGTCGATAGTCGATAGTCGATAGTCGATAGTCGATAGTCGATAGTCGATAGTCGATAGTCGATAGTCGATAGTCGATAGTCGATAGTCGATAGTCGATAGTCGATAGTCGATAGTCGATAGTCGATAGTCGATAGTCGAGTCGATAGTCGATAGTCGATAGTCGAGTCGATAGTCGATAGTCGATAGTCGATAGTCGATAGTCGAGTCGATAGTCGATAGTCGATAGTCGATAGTCGATAGTCGAGTCGATAGTCGATAGTCGATAGTCGATAGTCGATAGTCGAGTCGATAGTCGAGTATAGTCGAGTCGATAGTCGAGGTCGATAGTCGAGTCGATGAGTCGAGTCGATAGTCGATGAGTCGATAGTCGAGTCGATAGTCGAGTCGATAGTCGAGTCGATAGTCGAGTCGATAGTCGAGTCGATAGTCGAGTCGATAGTCGAGTCGATAGTCGAGTCGATAGTCGAGTCGATAGTCGAGTCGATAGTCGAGTCGAGTCGATAGTCGAGTCGAGTCGATAGTCGAGTCGATAGTCGAGTCGAGTCGATAGTCGAGTCGAGTCGATAGTCGAGTCGATAGTCGAGTCGATAGTCGAGTCGATAGTCGAGTCGATAGTCGAGTCGATAGTCGAGTCGATAGTCGAGTCGATAGTCGAGTCGATAGTCGAGTCGATAGTCGAGTCGATAGTCGAGTCGATAGTCGATAGTCGAGTCGAGTCGATAGTCGAGTCGAGTCGATAGTCGAGTCGAGTCGATAGTCGAGTCGAGTCGATAGTCGAGTCGATAGTCGAGTCGAGTCGATAGTCGAGTCGATAGTCGATAGTCGATAGTCGATAGTCGATAGTCGATAGTCGATAGTCGATAGTCGATAGTCGATAGTCGATAGTCGATAGTCGATAGTCGATAGTCGATAGTCGATAGTCGATAGTCGATAGTCGATAGTCGATAGTCGATAGTCGATAGTCGATAGTCGATAGTCGATAGTCGATAGTCGATAGTCGATAGTCGATAGTCGATAGTCGATAGTCGATAGTCGATAGTCGATAGTCGATAGTCGATAGTCGATAGTCGATAGTCGATAGTCGATAGTCGATAGTCGATAGTCGATAGTCGATAGTCGATAGTCGATAGTCGATAGTCGATAGTCGATAGTCGATAGTCGATAGTCGATAGTCGATAGTCGATAGTCGATAGTCGATAGTCGATAGTCGATAGTCGATAGTCGATAGTCGATAGTCGATAGTCGATAGTCGATAGTCGATAGTCGATAGTCGATAGTCGATAGTCGATAGTCGATAGTCGATAGTCGATAGTCGATAGTCGATAGTCGATAGTCGATAGTCGATAGTCGATAGTCGATAGTCGATAGTCGATAGTCGATAGTCGATAGTCGATAGTCGATAGTCGATAGTCGATAGTCGATAGTCGATAGTCGATAGTCGATAGTCGATAGTCGATAGTCGATAGTCGATAGTCGATAGTCGATAGTCGATAGTCGATAGTCGATAGTCGATAGTCGATAGTCGATAGTCGATAGTCGATAGTCGATAGTCGATAGTCGATAGTCGATAGTCGATAGTCGATAGTCGATAGTCGATAGTCGATAGTCGATAGTCGATAGTCGATAGTCGATAGTCGATAGTCGATAGTCGATAGTCGATAGTCGATAGTCGATAGTCGATAGTCGATAGTCGATAGTCGATAGTCGATAGTCGATAGTCGATAGTCGATAGTCGATAGTCGATAGTCGATAGTCGATAGTCGATAGTCGATAGTCGATAGTCGATAGTCGATAGTCGATAGTCGATAGTCGATAGTCGATAGTCGATAGTCGATAGTCGATAGTCGATAGTCGATAGTCGATAGTCGATAGTCGATAGTCGAGTCGATAGTCGAGTCGATAGTCGAGTCGATAGTCGAGTCGATAGTCGATAGTCGATAGTCGATAGTCGATAGTCGATAGTCGATAGTCGATAGTCGATAGTCGATAGTCGATAGTCGATAGTCGATAGTCGATAGTCGATAGTCGTTAGTCGATAGTCGATAGTCGATAGTCGATAGTCGATAGTCGATAGTCGATAGTCGATAGTCGATAGTCGATAGTCGAGTCGATAGTCGAGTCGATAGTCGAGTCGATAGTCGAGTCGAGTCGATAGTCGAGTCGATAGTCGAGTCGATAGTCGAGTCGATAGTCGTGTCGATAGTCGAGTCGATAGTCGAGTCGATAGTCGAGTCGAGTCGATAGTCGAGTCGATAGTCGAGTCGATAGTCGAGTCGATAGTCGTGTCGATAGTCGAGTCGATAGTCGAGTCGAGTCGATAGTCGAGTCGAGTCGATAGTCGAGTCGATAGTCGAGTCGATAGTCGAGTCGATAGTCGAGTCGATAGTCGAGTCGATAGTCGAGTCGATAGTCGAGTCGATAGTCGAGTCGATAGTCGATAGTCGAGTCGAGTCGATAGTCGAGTCGAGTCGATAGTCGAGTCGAGTCGATAGTCGAGTCGAGTCGATAGTCGAGTCGATAGTCGAGTCGAGTCGATAGTCGAGTCGATAGTCGATAGTCGATAGTCGATAGTCGATAGTCGATAGTCGATAGTCGATAGTCGATAGTCGAGTCGATAGTCGAGTCGATAGTCGAGTCGATAGTCGAGTCGATAGTCGAGTCGATAGTCGAGTCGAGTCGATAGTCGAGTCGAGTCGATAGTCGAGTCGAGTCGATAGTCGAGTCGAGTCGATAGTCGAGTCGATAGTCGAGTCGAGTCGATAGTCGAGTCGATAGTCGAGTCGAGTCGATAGTCGAGTCGATAGTCGAGTCGATAGTCGAGTCGATAGTCGAGTCGAGTCGATAGTCGAGTCGATAGTCGAGTCGATAGTCGAGTCGATAGTCGATAGTCGATAGTCGATAGTCGATAGTCGATAGTCGATAGTCGATAGTCGATAGTCGATAGTCGATAGTCGATAGTCGATAGTCGATAGTCGATAGTCGATAGTCGATAGTCGAGTCGATAGTCGAGTCGATAGTCGAGTCGATAGTCGAGTCGAGTCGATAGTCGAGTCGATAGTCGAGTCGAGTCGATAGTCGAGTCGAGTCGATAGTCGAGTCGATAGTCGAGTCGAGTCGATAGTCGAGTCGATAGTCGAGTCGAGTCGATAGTCGAGTCGATAGTCGAGTCGAGTCGATAGTCGAGTCGATAGTCGAGTCGATAGTCGAGTCGATAGTAGAGTAGAGTCGATAGTCGAGTCGATAGTCGAGTCGAGTCGATAGTCGAGTCGATAGTCGAGTCGATAGTCGAGGCGAGTCGATAGTCGAGTCGATAGTCGAGTCGATAGTCGATAGTCGATACTCGATAGTCGATAGTCGATAGTCGATAGTCGATAGTCGATAGTCGATAGTCGATAGTCGATAGTCGATAGTCGATAGTCGATAGTCGATAGTCGATAGTCGATAGTCGATAGTCGATAGTCGATAGTCGATAGTCGATAGTCGATAGTCGATAGTCGATAGTCGATAGTCGATAGTCGATAGTCGATAGTCGATAGTCGATAGTCGATAGTCGATAGTCGATAGTCGATAGTCGATAGTCGATAGTCGATAGTCGATAGTCGATAGTCGATAGTCGATAGTCGATAGTCGATAGTCGATAGTCGATAGTCGATAGTCGATAGTCGATAGTCGATAGTCGATAGTCGATAGTCGATAGTCGATAGTCGATAGTCGATAGTCGATAGTCGATAGTCGATAGTCGATAGTCGATAGTCGATAGTCGATAGTCGATAGTCGATAGTCGATAGTCGATAGTCGATAGTCGATAGTCGATAGTCGATAGTCGATAGTCGATAGTCGATAGTCGATAGTCGATAGTCGATAGTCGATAGTCGATAGTCGATAGTCGATAGTCGATAGTCGATAGTCGATAGTCGATAGTCGATAGTCGATAGTCGATAGTCGATAGTCGATAGTCGATAGTCGATAGTCGATAGTCGATAGTCGATAGTCGATAGTCGATAGTCGATAGTCGATAGTCGATAGTCGATAGTCGATAGTCGATAGTCGATAGTCGATAGTCGATAGTCGATAGTCGATAGTCGATAGTCGATAGTCGATAGTCGATAGTCGATAGTCGATAGTCGAGTCGATAGTCGAGTCGATAGTCGAGTCGATAGTCGAGTCGATAGTCGAGTCGATAGTCGATAGTCGAGTCGAGTCGATAGTCGAGTCGAGTCGATAGTCGAGTCGAGTCGATAGTCGAGTCGAGTCGATAGTCGAGTCGATAGTCGAGTCGAGTCGATAGTCGAGTCGATAGTCGATAGTCGATAGTCGATAGTCGATAGTCGATAGTCGATAGTCGATAGTCGATAGTCGATAGTCGAGTCGATAGTCGAGTCGATAGTCGAGTCGATAGTCGAGTCGATAGTCGAGTCGATAGTCGAGTCGAGTCGATAGTCGAGTCGAGTCGATAGTCGAGTCGAGTCGATAGTCGAGTCGAGTCGATAGTCGAGTCGATAGTCGAGTCGAGTCGATAGTCGAGTCGATAGTCGAGTCGAGTCGATAGTCGAGTCGATAGTCGAGTCGATAGTCGAGTCGATAGTCGAGTCGATAGTCGAGTCGAGTCGATAGTCGAGTCGATAGTCGAGTCGATAGTCGAGTCGATAGTCGATAGTCGATAGTCGATAGTCGATAGTCGATAGTCGATAGTCGATAGTCGATAGTCGATAGTCGATAGTCGATAGTCGATAGTCGATAGTCGAGTCGATAGTCGAGTCGATAGTCGAGTCGATAGTCGAGTCGAGTCGATAGTCGAGTCGATAGTCGAGTCGAGTCGATAGTCGAGTCGAGTCGATAGTCGAGTCGATAGTCGAGTCGAGTCGATAGTCGAGTCGATAGTCGAGTCGAGTCGATAGTCGAGTCGATAGTCGAGTCGAGTCGATAGTCGAGTCGATAGTCGAGTCGATAGTCGAGTCGATAGTCGAGGAGAGTCGATAGTCGAGTCGATAGTCGAGTCGAGTCGATAGTCGAGTCGATAGTCGAGTCGATAGTCGAGGCGAGTCGATAGTCGAGTCGATAGTCGAGTCGATAGTCGATAGTCGATACTCGATAGTCGATAGTCGATAGTCGATAGTCGATAGTCGATAGTCGATAGTCGATAGTCGATAGTCGATAGTCGATAGTCGATAGTCGATAGTCGATAGTCGATAGTCGATAGTCGATAGTCGATAGTCGATAGTCGATAGTCGATAGTCGATAGTCGATAGTCGATAGTCGATAGTCGATAGTCGATAGTCGATAGTCGATAGTCGATAGTCGATAGTCGATAGTCGATAGTCGATAGTCGATAGTCGATAGTCGATAGTCGATAGTCGATAGTCGATAGTCGATAGTCGATAGTCGATAGTCGATAGTCGATAGTCGATAGTCGATAGTCGATAGTCGATAGTCGATAGTCGATAGTCGATAGTCGATAGTCGATAGTCGATAGTCGATAGTCGATAGTCGATAGTCGATAGTCGATAGTCGATAGTCGATAGTCGATAGTCGATAGTCGATAGTCGATAGTCGATAGTCGATAGTCGATAGTCGATAGTCGATAGTCGATAGTCGATAGTCGATAGTCGATAGTCGATAGTCGATAGTCGATAGTCGATAGTCGATAGTCGATAGTCGATAGTCGATAGTCGATAGTCGATAGTCGATAGTCGATAGTCGATAGTCGATAGTCGATAGTCGATAGTCGATAGTCGATAGTCGATAGTCGATAGTCGATAGTCGATAGTCGATAGTCGATAGTCGATAGTCGATAGTCGATAGTCGATAGTCGATAGTCGATAGTCGATAGTCGATAGTCGATAGTCGATAGTCGATAGTCGATAGTCGATAGTCGATAGTCGATAGTCGATAGTCGATAGTCGATAGTCGATAGTCGATAGTCGATAGTCGATAGTCGATAGTCGATAGTCGATAGTCGATAGTCGATAGTCGATAGTCGATAGTCGATAGTCGATAGTCGATAGTCGATAGTCGATAGTCGATAGTCGATAGTCGATAGTCGATAGTCGATAGTCGATAGTCGATAGTCGATAGTCGAGTCGATAGTCGATTCGATAGTCGAGTCGATAGTCGAGTCGAGTCGATAGTCGAGTCGAGTCGATAGTCGAGTCGATAGTCGAGTCGATAGTCGAGTCGATAGTCGAGTCGAGTCGATAGTCGAGTCGATAGTCGAGTCGAGTCGATAGTCGAGTCGAGTCGATAGTCGAGTCGATAGTCGAGTCGATAGTCGAGTCGATAGTCGAGTCGATAGTCGATAGTCGAGTCGAGTCGATAGTCGAGTCGAGTCGATAGTCGAGTCGAGTCGATAGTCGAGTCGAGTCGATAGTCGAGTCGATAGTCGAGTCGATAGTCGAGTCGAGTCGATAGTCGAGTCGAGTCGATAGTCGAGTCGATAGTCGATAGTCGATAGTCGATAGTCGATAGTCGATAGTCGATAGTCGATAGTCGATAGTCGATAGTCGAGTCGATAGTCGAGTCGATAGTCGAGTCGATAGTCGAGTCGATAGTCGAGTCGATAGTCGAGTCGATAGTCGAGTCGATAGTCGAGTCGATAGTCGAGCCGATAGTCGAGTCGATAGTCGAGTCGATAGTCGAGTCGAGTCGATAGTCGAGTCGAGTCGATAGTCGAGTCGAGTCGATAGTCGAGTCGATAGTCGAGTCGAGTCGATAGTCGAGTCGATAGTCGAGTCGATAGTCGAGTCGATAGTCGAGTCGAGTCGATAGTCGAGTCGATAGTCGAGTCGATAGTCGAGTCGATAGTCGATAGTCGATAGTCGATAGTCGATAGTCGATAGTCGATAGTCGATAGTCGATAGTCGATAGTCGATAGTCGATAGTCGATAGTCGATAGTCGATAGTCGAGTCGATAGTCGAGTCGAGTCGATAGTCGAGTCGATAGTCGAGTCGATAGTCGAGTCGATAGTCGAGTAGAGTCGATAGTCGAGTAGAGTCGATAGTCGAGTAGAGTCGATAGTCGAGTAGAGTCGATAGTCGAGTCGATAGTCGAGTCGAGTCGATAGTCGAGTCGATAGTCGAGTCGATAGTCGAGGCGAGTCGATAGTCGAGTCGATAGTCGAGTCGATAGTCGATAGTCGATAGTCGAGTCGAGTCGATAGTCGAGTCGATAGTCGAGTCGATAGTCGAGTCGATAGTCGAGTCGAGTCGATAGTCGAGTCGATAGTCGAGTCGATAGTCGAGTCGATAGTCGATAGTCGATAGTCGATAGTCGATAGTCGATAGTCGATAGTCGATAGTCGATAGTCGATAGTCGATAGTCGATAGTCGATAGTCGATAGTCGAGTCGATAGTCGAGTCGATAGTCGAGTCGAGTCGATAGTCGAGTCGATAGTCGAGTCGAGTCGATAGTCGAGTCGATAGTCGAGTCGATGTAACCGGGCGCTTACTTTCTGCCCCTTGCAAAATACCTAGTTTTATCCCGTGTCGTATTTTGGCCCAGGTCCTTTATGGTCTGACTGTGAATTCGCTTTGGTTACGGTCGCCAGAATATTTTATAAGTAATTTTCGCGCAAAATATTCAAAGTCGCGTTCTTTAAATTCTCAATATCTCCAAATCTCCAACTAGACTATGTTCTTTACACGTTTGTTACTAGTATTCGAAGTAATTTCTTTACTTAACTCAAATTTACAAACCGGTCGCAATTTCTTGTATATTACGAGGGATTGAGGACTGATGATGGTAAGATATCACACGGTATAAATCTGATAAAATAATAGTATATTGTTCAAAACTAAATTGCATTACATTATTCAAATTTACATTCACGCGAGCTTACGTTAATTTCTTTCACTTAGACTTGCCTTGTTCTCGCTAATAGCGCAGCGTATATTCGAAATTACGTATTAATTATAATTAATCGCTTACATTCGTTGGGGCCGTTGCCCTTCACGTCGGCGCACTACGCTGGGTGGCACAATCCACACACCCACGTGTTCACACCACACACACACACTCGATTAATGCCCTTGTTTGTCACTTTCGCGCACTCGAATGTCTTATTCGCGAGCTATCGTTGTTTGCGGCGTTGACTGGCATGCTGCGTGGTCTCGGGCTTCCTTCCTGCTCTGCGGGCCCCTCCGTGTCGTCAGGCTGCCTTCCTTCCTGTCAGGTTGTCACTTTGCCGTTTTCTACTACCCTATCTTACGTTCCGCGACGCTTCGCCTCTGGCGGTTCGATGACGACTAACTACTCATGGCCGCTCCGCCTTATAAAGACTCACCCTCCACCATGCGTCCGAGTTTTTAATTTATGGTTATGGGGTTTGTTTATACCCTTATCATACCATTTCGCGCGTACAATAATACATACTGGTGGAATAAATACTGCCTTGGTACAGCCTTTCCCATAAATCGACTTTTTCCCCAATTTTGGGTCGCGTTTTGAAATTTACCTGGGCACTATTTATTCCACTGGAAATCGCTTCCTTGGACTTCCCTTGACACCCTTTCGGTGGAGAAAACTTTGCTCTGGGCGTTTCTTGAAACGCCAGTTTTTGCGGCTACTCAAGGTTAGTAGGTCATGTTTTTTGACCTTTGTTTATATTACATTTTCTTATTTAACATGATATATTTATAACAGCACACCCTGGAATATGTGGAATTTCTATATATCTTAACCGCTAAACCTTTGTATTCAGCCAGGTCACTTTGACCCCTTGCTGCCCTTATCGCATCTTAACCATGTTTGTTATTTCCACCTATTCTGGTGTAGGAGAATTCTGGGTAACCCTCTTATCATTAATTGGAACGGTTATCCGCAATTTGCAGAACGCTAACCACTTAGCCGATTATTTACATTTGCGCATGTTTTACAATTGGCTCTTATCGTCTGGAATCCAACTATAATACCTTTCTTATGATATTCTATGATGTAGGGCGATGGAATTAATCCTCCATTTCGTTTGTAAGAAACGAGATTGTTCAACCATGTTATTCTATACGATTTCACGGAGTGATAATTTGTTTTTATTCATAAGGGATTTATTTCCGCAGGGTGAACGCTAATTATTTGACACAGTGCAACATATTTTTAAAGTCAAACTTTATTTTATTTGTCGGGCTCGCTTTGCCCTTTGTACGATCTCTGGACAGGTGTCTGGGCAAATGGATGCTAACCTGATAGCAGGTGCCTTTCTATCATTCGGGCATTGTTTAAATAAAATAATAAATAAAAAAATTCTTTAATACAGTAAACCGGACAAATTCCTCTCATTCCGGTTAGCATTCATTGGCATGTTTTTACAGTAACATTGCTTAACCTAGTTATAAAAATAAATAAAACCTTTTGTTTTTACACGGCGCCTGTTTGTCACGAATATAGATCTTACTAAAGTTTTTGGGTCCAGTTTGACCCATCCATGTATAATATACATCAAAGGAAATGTAAAATAAAGGAAAACGAGTGATGTTTACTCTTTTGATTATTGCCGTGTATTATAAAGAATTATATTTTAATATCGTCCTCTTTGGGCAGTGGCCGCCGGATTGGCGGTTTATCGCACAGCGCTAACCCCGGGTATATTATTACATTTAACAAGAAAACTCTGAATAACAAAACTTAATATCTAACAGGTGCGTGTTGACTCGCCGGTCACATCGAGTCGATAGTCGAGTCGATAGTCGAGTAGAGTCGATAGTCGAGTAGAGTCGATAGTCGAGTAGAGTCGATAGTCGAGTCGATAGTCGAGTCGAGTCGATAGTCGAGTCGATAGTCGAGTCGATAGTCGAGGCGAGTCGATAGTCGAGTCGATAGTCGAGTCGATAGTCGATAGTCGATAGTCGATACTCGATAGTCGATAGTCGATAGTCGATAGTCGATAGTCGATAGTCGATAGTCGATAGTCGATAGTCGATAGTCGATAGTCGATAGTCGATAGTCGATAGTCGATAGTCGATAGTCGATAGTCGACAGTCGATAGTCGATAGTCGATAGTCGATAGTCGATAGTCGATAGTCGATAGTCGATAGTCGATAGTCGATAGTCGATAGTCGATAGTCGATAGTCGATAGTCGATAGTCGATAGTCGATAGTCGATAGTCGATAGTCGATAGTCGATAGTCGATAGTCGATAGTCGATAGTCGATAGTCGATAGTCGATAGTCGATAGTCGATAGTCGATAGTCGATAGTCGATAGTCGATAGTCGATAGTCGATAGTCGATAGTCGATAGTCGATAGTCGATAGTCGATAGTCGATAGTCGATAGTCGATAGTCGATAGTCGATAGTCGATAGTCGATAGTCGATAGTCGATAGTCGATAGTCGATAGTCGATAGTCGATAGTCGATAGTCGATAGTCGATAGTCGATAGTCGATAGTCGATAGTCGATAGTCGATAGTCGATAGTCGATAGTCGATAGTCGATAGTCGATAGTCGATAGTCGATAGTCGATAGTCGATAGTCGATAGTCGATAGTCGATAGTCGATAGTCGATAGTCGATAGTCGATAGTCGATAGTCGATAGTCGATAGTCGATAGTCGATAGTCGATAGTCGATAGTCGATAGTCGATAGTCGATAGTCGATAGTCGATAGTCGATAGTCGATAGTCGATAGTCGATAGTCGATAGTCGATAGTCGATAGTCGATAGTCGATAGTCGATAGTCGATAGTCGATAGTCGATAGTCGATAGTCGATAGTCGATAGTCGATAGTCGATAGTCGATAGTCGAGTCGATAGTCGATTCGATAGTCGAGTCGATAGTCGAGTCGATAGTCGAGTCGAGTCGATAGTCGAGTCGATAGTCGAGTCGAGTCGATAGTCGAGTCGATAGTCGAGTCGATAGTCGAGTCGATAGTCGAGTCGAGTCGATAGTCGAGTCGATAGTCGAGTCGAGTCGATAGTCGAGTCGAGTCGATAGTCGAGTCGAGTCGAGTCGATAGTCGAGTCGAGTCGAGTCGATAGTCGAGTCGATAGTCGAGTCGATAGTCGAGTCGATAGTCGAGTCGATAGTCGATAGTCGAGTCGAGTCGATAGTCGAGTCGAGTCGATAGTCGAGTCGAGTCGATAGTCGAGTCGAGTCGATAGTCGAGTCGAGTCGATAGTCGAGTCGATAGTCGAGTCGAGTCGATAGTCGAGTCGATAGTCGATAGTCGATAGTCGATAGTCGATAGTCGATAGTCGATAGTCGATAGTCGATAGTCGATAGTCGATAGTCGATAGTCGAGTCGATAGTCGAGTCGATAGTCGAGTCGATAGTCGAGTCGATAGTCGAGTCGATAGTCGAGTCGATAGTCGAGTCGATAGTCGAGTCGATAGTCGAGTCGATAGTCGAGTCGAGTCGATAGTCGAGTCGATAGTCGAGTCGAGTCGATAGTCGAGTCGAGTCGATAGTCGAGTCGAGTCGATAGTCGAGTCGAGTCGATAGTCGAGTCGAGTCGATAGTCGAGTCGATAGTCGAGTCGATAGTCGAGTCGATAGTCGAGTCGATAGTCGAGTCGATAGTCGAGTCGATAGTCGATAGTCGATAGTCGATAGTCGATAGTCGATAGTCGATAGTCGATAGTCGATAGTCGATAGTCGATAGTCGATAGTCGATAGTCGATAGTCGATAGTCGATAGTCGATAGTCGATAGTCGATAGTCGATAGTCGATAGTCGATAGTCGATAGTCGATAGTCGATAGTCGATAGTCGATAGTCGATAGTCGATAGTCGATAGTCGATAGTCGATAGTCGATAGTCGATAGTCGATAGTCGATAGTCGATAGTCGATAGTCGATAGTCGATAGTCGATAGTCGATAGTCGATAGTCGATAGTCGATAGTCGATAGTCGATAGTCGATAGTCGATAGTCGATAGTCGATAGTCGATAGTCGATAGTCGATAGTCGATAGTCGATAGTCGATAGTCGATAGTCGATAGTCGATAGTCGATAGTCGATAGTCGATAGTCGATAGTCGATAGTCGATAGTCGATAGTCGATAGTCGATAGTCGATAGTCGATAGTCGATAGTCGATAGTCGATAGTCGATAGTCGATAGTCGATAGTCGATAGTCGATAGTCGATAGTCGATAGTCGATAGTCGATAGTCGATAGTCGATAGTCGATAGTCGATAGTCGATAGTCGATAGTCGATAGTCGATAGTCGATAGTCGATAGTCGATAGTCGATAGTCGATAGTCGATAGTCGATAGTCGATAGTCGATAGTCGATAGTCGATAGTCGATAGTCGATAGTCGATAGTCGATAGTCGATAGTCGATAGTCGATAGTCGATAGTCGATAGTCGATAGTCGATAGTCGATAGTCGATAGTCGATAGTCGATAGTCGATAGTCGATAGTCGATAGTCGATAGTCGATAGTCGATAGTCGATAGTCGATAGTCGATAGTCGATAGTCGATAGTCGATAGTCGATAGTCGATAGTCGATAGTCGATAGTCGATAGTCGATAGTCGATAGTCGATAGTCGATAGTCGATAGTCGATAGTCGATAGTCGATAGTCGATAGTCGATAGTCGATAGTCGATAGTCGATAGTCGATAGTCGATAGTCGATAGTCGATAGTCGATAGTCGATAGTCGATAGTCGATAGTCGATAGTCGATAGTCGATAGTCGATAGTCGATAGTCGATAGTCGATAGTCGATAGTCGATAGTCGATAGTCGATAGTCGATAGTCGATAGTCGATAGTCGATAGTCGATAGTCGATAGTCGATAGTCGATAGTCGATAGTCGATAGTCGATAGTCGATAGTCGATAGTCGATAGTCGATAGTCGATAGTCGATAGTCGATAGTCGATAGTCGATAGTCGATAGTCGATAGTCGATAGTCGATAGTCGATAGTCGATAGTCGATAGTCGATAGTCGATAGTCGATAGTCGATAGTCGATAGTCGATAGTCGATAGTCGATAGTCGATAGTCGATAGTCGATAGTCGATAGTCGATAGTCGATAGTCGATAGTCGATAGTCGATAGTCGATAGTCGATAGTCGATAGTCGATAGTCGATAGTCGATAGTCGATAGTCGATAGTCGATAGTCGATAGTCGATAGTCGATAGTCGATAGTCGATAGTCGATAGTCGATAGTCGATAGTCGATAGTCGATAGTCGATAGTCGATAGTCGATAGTCGATAGTCGATAGTCGATAGTCGATAGTCGATAGTCGATAGTCGATAGTCGATAGTCGATAGTCGATAGTCGATAGTCGATAGTCGATAGTCGATAGTCGATAGTCGATAGTCGATAGTCGATAGTCGATAGTCGATAGTCGATAGTCGATAGTCGATAGTCGATAGTCGATAGTCGATAGTCGATAGTCGATAGTCGATAGTCGATAGTCGATAGTCGATAGTCGATAGTCGATAGTCGATAGTCGATAGTCGATAGTCGATAGTCGATAGTCGATAGTCGATAGTCGATAGTCGATAGTCGATAGTCGATAGTCGATAGTCGATAGTCGATAGTCGATAGTCGATAGTCGATAGTCGATAGTCGATAGTCGATAGTCGATAGTCGATAGTCGATAGTCGATAGTCGATAGTCGATAGTCGATAGTCGATAGTCGATAGTCGATAGTCGATAGTCGATAGTCGATAGTCGATAGTCGATAGTCGATAGTCGATAGTCGATAGTCGATAGTCGATAGTCGATAGTCGATAGTCGATAGTCGATAGTCGATAGTCGATAGTCGATAGTCGATAGTCGATAGTCGATAGTCGATAGTCGATAGTCGATAGTCGATAGTCGATAGTCGATAGTCGATAGTCGATAGTCGATAGTCGATAGTCGATAGTCGATAGTCGATAGTCGATAGTCGATAGTCGATAGTCGATAGTCGATAGTCGATAGTCGAGTCGATAGTCGAGTCGATAGTCGAGTCGATAGTCGAGTCGAGTCGATAGTCGAGTCGATAGTCGAGTCGAGTCGATAGTCGAGTCGAGTCGATAGTCGAGTCGATAGTCGAGTCGAGTCGATAGTCGAGTCGATAGTCGAGTCGAGTCGATAGTCGAGTCGATAGTCGAGTCGAGTCGATAGTCGAGTCGATAGTCGAGTCGATAGTCGAGTCGATAGTCGAGTAGAGTCGATAGTCGAGTCGATAGTCGAGTCGAGTCGATAGTCGAGTCGATAGTCGAGTCGATAGTCGAGGCGAGTCGATAGTCGAGTCGATAGTCGAGTCGATAGTCGATAGTCGATACTCGATAGTCGATAGTCGATAGTCGATAGTCGATAGTCGATAGTCGATAGTCGATAGTCGATAGTCGATAGTCGATAGTCGATAGTCGATAGTCGATAGTCGATAGTCGATAGTCGATAGTCGATAGTCGATAGTCGATAGTCGATAGTCGATAGTCGATAGTCGATAGTCGATAGTCGATAGTCGATAGTCGATAGTCGATAGTCGATAGTCGATAGTCGATAGTCGATAGTCGATAGTCGATAGTCGATAGTCGATAGTCGATAGTCGATAGTCGATAGTCGATAGTCGATAGTCGATAGTCGATAGTCGATAGTCGATAGTCGATAGTCGATAGTCGATAGTCGATAGTCGATAGTCGATAGTCGATAGTCGATAGTCGATAGTCGATAGTCGATAGTCGATAGTCGATAGTCGATAGTCGATAGTCGATAGTCGATAGTCGATAGTCGATAGTCGATAGTCGATAGTCGATAGTCGATAGTCGATAGTCGATAGTCGATAGTCGATAGTCGATAGTCGATAGTCGATAGTCGATAGTCGATAGTCGATAGTCGATAGTCGATAGTCGATAGTCGATAGTCGATAGTCGATAGTCGATAGTCGATAGTCGATAGTCGATAGTCGATAGTCGATAGTCGATAGTCGATAGTCGATAGTCGATAGTCGATAGTCGATAGTCGATAGTCGATAGTCGATAGTCGATAGTCGATAGTCGATAGTCGATAGTCGATAGTCGATAGTCGATAGTCGATAGTCGATAGTCGATAGTCGATAGTCGATAGTCGAGTCGATAGTCGAGTCGATAGTCGAGTCGATAGTCGAGTCGATAGTCGAGTCGATAGTCGATAGTCGAGTCGAGTCGATAGTCGAGTCGAGTCGATAGTCGAGTCGAGTCGATAGTCGAGTCGAGTCGATAGTCGAGTCGATAGTCGAGTCGAGTCGATAGTCGAGTCGATAGTCGATAGTCGATAGTCGATAGTCGATAGTCGATAGTCGATAGTCGATAGTCGATAGTCGATAGTCGAGTCGATAGTCGAGTCGATAGTCGAGTCGATAGTCGAGTCGATAGTCGAGTCGATAGTCGAGTCGAGTCGATAGTCGAGTCGAGTCGATAGTCGAGTCGAGTCGATAGTCGAGTCGAGTCGATAGTCGAGTCGATAGTCGAGTCGAGTCGATAGTCGAGTCGATAGTCGAGTCGAGTCGATAGTCGAGTCGATAGTCGAGTCGATAGTCGAGTCGATAGTCGAGTCGATAGTCGAGTCGAGTCGATAGTCGAGTCGATAGTCGAGTCGATAGTCGAGTCGATAGTCGATAGTCGATAGTCGATAGTCGATAGTCGATAGTCGATAGTCGATAGTCGATAGTCGATAGTCGATAGTCGATAGTCGATAGTCGATAGTCGAGTCGATAGTCGAGTCGATAGTCGAGTCGATAGTCGAGTCGAGTCGATAGTCGAGTCGATAGTCGAGTCGAGTCGATAGTCGAGTCGAGTCGATAGTCGAGTCGATAGTCGAGTCGAGTCGATAGTCGAGTCGATAGTCGAGTCGAGTCGATAGTCGAGTCGATAGTCGAGTCGAGTCGATAGTCGAGTCGATAGTCGAGTCGATAGTCGAGTCGATAGTCGAGTAGAGTCGATAGTCGAGTCGATAGTCGAGTCGAGTCGATAGTCGAGTCGATAGTCGAGTCGATAGTCGAGGCGAGTCGATAGTCGAGTCGATAGTCGAGTCGATAGTCGATAGTCGATACTCGATAGTCGATAGTCGATAGTCGATAGTCGATAGTCGATAGTCGATAGTCGATAGTCGATAGTCGATAGTCGATAGTCGATAGTCGATAGTCGATAGTCGATAGTCGATAGTCGATAGTCGATAGTCGATAGTCGATAGTCGATAGTCGATAGTCGATAGTCGATAGTCGATAGTCGATAGTCGATAGTCGATAGTCGATAGTCGATAGTCGATAGTCGATAGTCGATAGTCGATAGTCGATAGTCGATAGTCGATAGTCGATAGTCGATAGTCGATAGTCGATAGTCGATAGTCGATAGTCGATAGTCGATAGTCGATAGTCGATAGTCGATAGTCGATAGTCGATAGTCGATAGTCGATAGTCGATAGTCGATAGTCGATAGTCGATAGTCGATAGTCGATAGTCGATAGTCGATAGTCGATAGTCGATAGTCGATAGTCGATAGTCGATAGTCGATAGTCGATAGTCGATAGTCGATAGTCGATAGTCGATAGTCGATAGTCGATAGTCGATAGTCGATAGTCGATAGTCGATAGTCGATAGTCGATAGTCGATAGTCGATAGTCGATAGTCGATAGTCGATAGTCGATAGTCGATAGACGATAGTCGATAGTCGATAGTCGATAGTCGATAGTCGATAGTCGATAGTCGATAGTCGATAGTCGATAGTCGATAGTCGATAGTCGATAGTCGATAGTCGATAGTCGATAGTCGATAGTCGATAGTCGATAGTCGATAGTCGATAGTCGATAGTCGATAGTCGATAGTCGATAGTCGATAGTCGATAGTCGATAGTCGATAGTCGATAGTCGATAGTCGATAGTCGATAGTCGATAGTCGATAGTCGATAGTCGATAGTCGATAGTCGATAGTCGATAGTCGATAGTCGATAGTCGATAGTCGATAGTCGATAGTCGATAGTCGATAGTCGATAGTCGATAGTCGATAGTCGATAGTCGATAGTCGATAGTCGATAGTCGATAGTCGAGTCGATAGTCGATTCGATAGTCGAGTCGATAGTCGAGTCGAGTCGATAGTCGAGTCGAGTCGATAGTCGAGTCGATAGTCGAGTCGATAGTCGAGTCGATAGTCGAGTCGAGTCGATAGTCGAGTCGATAGTCGAGTCGAGTCGATAGTCGAGTCGAGTCGATAGTCGAGTCGATAGTCGAGTCGATAGTCGAGTCGATAGTCGAGTCGATAGTCGATAGTCGAGTCGAGTCGATAGTCGAGTCGAGTCGATAGTCGAGTCGAGTCGATAGTCGAGTCGAGTCGATAGTCGAGTCGATAGTCGAGTCGATAGTCGAGTCGAGTCGATAGTCGAGTCGAGTCGATAGTCGAGTCGATAGTCGATAGTCGATAGTCGATAGTCGATAGTCGATAGTCGATAGTCGATAGTCGATAGTCGATAGTCGAGTCGATAGTCGAGTCGATAGTCGAGTCGATAGTCGAGTCGATAGTCGAGTCGATAGTCGAGTCGATAGTCGAGTCGATAGTCGAGTCGATAGTCGAGCCGATAGTCGAGTCGATAGTCGAGTCGATAGTCGAGTCGAGTCGATAGTCGAGTCGAGTCGATAGTCGAGTCGAGTCGATAGTCGAGTCGATAGTCGAGTCGAGTCGATAGTCGAGTCGATAGTCGAGTCGATAGTCGAGTCGATAGTCGAGTCGAGTCGATAGTCGAGTCGATAGTCGAGTCGATAGTCGAGTCGATAGTCGATAGTCGATAGTCGATAGTCGATAGTCGATAGTCGATAGTCGATAGTCGATAGTCGATAGTCGATAGTCGATAGTCGATAGTCGATAGTCGATAGTCGAGTCGATAGTCGAGTCGAGTCGATAGTCGAGTCGATAGTCGAGTCGATAGTCGAGTCGATAGTCGAGTAGAGTCGATAGTCGAGTAGAGTCGATAGTCGAGTAGAGTCGATAGTCGAGTAGAGTCGATAGTCGAGTCGATAGTCGAGTCGAGTCGATAGTCGAGTCGATAGTCGAGTCGATAGTCGAGGCGAGTCGATAGTCGAGTCGATAGTCGAGTCGATAGTCGATAGTCGATAGTCGAGTCGAGTCGATAGTCGAGTCGATAGTCGAGTCGATAGTCGAGTCGATAGTCGAGTCGAGTCGATAGTCGAGTCGATAGTCGAGTCGATAGTCGAGTCGATAGTCGATAGTCGATAGTCGATAGTCGATAGTCGATAGTCGATAGTCGATAGTCGATAGTCGATAGTCGATAGTCGATAGTCGATAGTCGATAGTCGAGTCGATAGTCGAGTCGATAGTCGAGTCGAGTCGATAGTCGAGTCGATAGTCGAGTCGAGTCGATAGTCGAGTCGATAGTCGAGTCGATGTAACCGGGCGCTTACTTTCTGCCCCTTGCAAAATACCTAGTTTTATCCCGTGTCGTATTTTGGCCCAGGTCCTTTATGGTCTGACTGTGAATTCGCTTTGGTTACGGTCGCCAGAATATTTTATAAGTAATTTTCGCGCAAAATATTCAAAGTCGCGTTCTTTAAATTCTCAATATCTCCAAATCTCCAACTAGACTATGTTCTTTACACGTTTGTTACTAGTATTCGAAGTAATTTCTTTACTTAACTCAAATTTACAAACCGGTCGCAATTTCTTGTATATTACGAGGGATTGAGGACTGATGATGGTAAGATATCACACGGTATAAATCTGATAAAATAATAGTATATTGTTCAAAACTAAATTGCATTACATTATTCAAATTTACATTCACGCGAGCTTACGTTAATTTCTTTCACTTAGACTTGCCTTGTTCTCGCTAATAGCGCAGCGTATATTCGAAATTACGTATTAATTATAATTAATCGCTTACATTCGTTGGGGCCGTTGCCCTTCACGTCGGCGCACTACGCTGGGTGGCACAATCCACACACCCACGTGTTCACACCACACACACACACTCGATTAATGCCCTTGTTTGTCACTTTCGCGCACTCGAATGTCTTATTCGCGAGCTATCGTTGTTTGCGGCGTTGACTGGCATGCTGCGTGGTCTCGGGCTTCCTTCCTGCTCTGCGGGCCCCTCCGTGTCGTCAGGCTGCCTTCCTTCCTGTCAGGTTGTCACTTTGCCGTTTTCTACTACCCTATCTTACGTTCCGCGACGCTTCGCCTCTGGCGGTTCGATGACGACTAACTACTCATGGCCGCTCCGCCTTATAAAGACTCACCCTCCACCATGCGTCCGAGTTTTTAATTTATGGTTATGGGGTTTGTTTATACCCTTATCATACCATTTCGCGCGTACAATAATACATACTGGTGGAATAAATACTGCCTTGGTACAGCCTTTCCCATAAATCGACTTTTTCCCCAATTTTGGGTCGCGTTTTGAAATTTACCTGGGCACTATTTATTCCACTGGAAATCGCTTCCTTGGACTTCCCTTGACACCCTTTCGGTGGAGAAAACTTTGCTCTGGGCGTTTCTTGAAACGCCAGTTTTTGCGGCTACTCAAGGTTAGTAGGTCATGTTTTTTGACCTTTGTTTATATTACATTTTCTTATTTAACATGATATATTTATAACAGCACACCCTGGAATATGTGGAATTTCTATATATCTTAACCGCTAAACCTTTGTATTCAGCCAGGTCACTTTGACCCCTTGCTGCCCTTATCGCATCTTAACCATGTTTGTTATTTCCACCTATTCTGGTGTAGGAGAATTCTGGGTAACCCTCTTATCATTAATTGGAACGGTTATCCGCAATTTGCAGAACGCTAACCACTTAGCCGATTATTTACATTTGCGCATGTTTTACAATTGGCTCTTATCGTCTGGAATCCAACTATAATACCTTTCTTATGATATTCTATGATGTAGGGCGATGGAATTAATCCTCCATTTCGTTTGTAAGAAACGAGATTGTTCAACCATGTTATTCTATACGATTTCACGGAGTGATAATTTGTTTTTATTCATAAGGGATTTATTTCCGCAGGGTGAACGCTAATTATTTGACACAGTGCAACATATTTTTAAAGTCAAACTTTATTTTATTTGTCGGGCTCGCTTTGCCCTTTGTACGATCTCTGGACAGGTGTCTGGGCAAATGGATGCTAACCTGATAGCAGGTGCCTTTCTATCATTCGGGCATTGTTTAAATAAAATAATAAATAAAAAAATTCTTTAATACAGTAAACCGGACAAATTCCTCTCATTCCGGTTAGCATTCATTGGCATGTTTTTACAGTAACATTGCTTAACCTAGTTATAAAAATAAATAAAACCTTTTGTTTTTACACGGCGCCTGTTTGTCACGAATATAGATCTTACTAAAGTTTTTGGGTCCAGTTTGACCCATCCATGTATAATATACATCAAAGGAAATGTAAAATAAAGGAAAACGAGTGATGTTTACTCTTTTGATTATTGCCGTGTATTATAAAGAATTATATTTTAATATCGTCCTCTTTGGGCAGTGGCCGCCGGATTGGCGGTTTATCGCACAGCGCTAACCCCGGGTATATTATTACATTTAACAAGAAAACTCTGAATAACAAAACTTAATATCTAACAGGTGCGTGTTGACTCGCCGGTCACATCGAGTCGATAGTCGAGTCGATAGTCGAGTAGAGTCGATAGTCGAGTAGAGTCGATAGTCGAGTAGAGTCGATAGTCGAGTCGATAGTCGAGTCGAGTCGATAGTCGAGTCGATAGTCGAGTCGATAGTCGAGGCGAGTCGATAGTCGAGTCGATAGTCGAGTCGATAGTCGATAGTCGATAGTCGATACTCGATAGTCGATAGTCGATAGTCGATAGTCGATAGTCGATAGTCGATAGTCGATAGTCGATAGTCGATAGTCGATAGTCGATAGTCGATAGTCGATAGTCGATAGTCGATAGTCGATAGTCGACAGTCGATAGTCGATAGTCGATAGTCGATAGTCGATAGTCGATAGTCGATAGTCGATAGTCGATAGTCGATAGTCGATAGTCGATAGTCGATAGTCGATAGTCGATAGTCGATAGTCGATAGTCGATAGTCGATAGTCGATAGTCGATAGTCGATAGTCGATAGTCGATAGTCGATAGTCGATAGTCGATAGTCGATAGTCGATAGTCGATAGTCGATAGTCGATAGTCGATAGTCGATAGTCGATAGTCGATAGTCGATAGTCGATAGTCGATAGTCGATAGTCGATAGTCGATAGTCGATAGTCGATAGTCGATAGTCGATAGTCGATAGTCGATAGTCGATAGTCGATAGTCGATAGTCGATAGTCGATAGTCGATAGTCGATAGTCGATAGTCGATAGTCGATAGTCGATAGTCGATAGTCGATAGTCGATAGTCGATAGTCGATAGTCGATAGTCGATAGTCGATAGTCGATAGTCGATAGTCGATAGTCGATAGTCGATAGTCGATAGTCGATAGTCGATAGTCGATAGTCGATAGTCGATAGTCGATAGTCGATAGTCGATAGTCGATAGTCGATAGTCGATAGTCGATAGTCGATAGTCGATAGTCGATAGTCGATAGTCGATAGTCGATAGTCGATAGTCGATAGTCGATAGTCGATAGTCGATAGTCGATAGTCGATAGTCGATAGTCGATAGTCGATAGTCGATAGTCGATAGTCGATAGTCGATAGTCGATAGTCGATAGTCGATAGTCGATAGTCGAGTCGATAGTCGATTCGATAGTCGAGTCGATAGTCGAGTCGATAGTCGAGTCGAGTCGATAGTCGAGTCGATAGTCGAGTCGAGTCGATAGTCGAGTCGATAGTCGAGTCGATAGTCGAGTCGATAGTCGAGTCGAGTCGATAGTCGAGTCGATAGTCGAGTCGAGTCGATAGTCGAGTCGAGTCGATAGTCGAGTCGAGTCGAGTCGATAGTCGAGTCGAGTCGAGTCGATAGTCGAGTCGATAGTCGAGTCGATAGTCGAGTCGATAGTCGAGTCGATAGTCGATAGTCGAGTCGAGTCGATAGTCGAGTCGAGTCGATAGTCGAGTCGAGTCGATAGTCGAGTCGAGTCGATAGTCGAGTCGAGTCGATAGTCGAGTCGATAGTCGAGTCGAGTCGATAGTCGAGTCGATAGTCGATAGTCGATAGTCGATAGTCGATAGTCGATAGTCGATAGTCGATAGTCGATAGTCGATAGTCGATAGTCGATAGTCGAGTCGATAGTCGAGTCGATAGTCGAGTCGATAGTCGAGTCGATAGTCGAGTCGATAGTCGAGTCGATAGTCGAGTCGATAGTCGAGTCGATAGTCGAGTCGATAGTCGAGTCGAGTCGATAGTCGAGTCGATAGTCGAGTCGAGTCGATAGTCGAGTCGAGTCGATAGTCGAGTCGAGTCGATAGTCGAGTCGAGTCGATAGTCGAGTCGAGTCGATAGTCGAGTCGATAGTCGAGTCGATAGTCGAGTCGATAGTCGAGTCGATAGTCGAGTCGATAGTCGAGTCGATAGTCGATAGTCGATAGTCGATAGTCGATAGTCGATAGTCGATAGTCGATAGTCGATAGTCGATAGTCGATAGTCGATAGTCGATAGTCGATAGTCGATAGTCGATAGTCGATAGTCGATAGTCGATAGTCGATAGTCGATAGTCGATAGTCGATAGTCGATAGTCGATAGTCGATAGTCGATAGTCGATAGTCGATAGTCGATAGTCGATAGTCGATAGTCGATAGTCGATAGTCGATAGTCGATAGTCGATAGTCGATAGTCGATAGTCGATAGTCGATAGTCGATAGTCGATAGTCGATAGTCGATAGTCGATAGTCGATAGTCGATAGTCGATAGTCGATAGTCGATAGTCGATAGTCGATAGTCGATAGTCGATAGTCGATAGTCGATAGTCGATAGTCGATAGTCGATAGTCGATAGTCGATAGTCGATAGTCGATAGTCGATAGTCGATAGTCGATAGTCGATAGTCGATAGTCGATAGTCGATAGTCGATAGTCGATAGTCGATAGTCGATAGTCGATAGTCGATAGTCGATAGTCGATAGTCGATAGTCGATAGTCGATAGTCGATAGTCGATAGTCGATAGTCGATAGTCGATAGTCGATAGTCGATAGTCGATAGTCGATAGTCGATAGTCGATAGTCGATAGTCGATAGTCGATAGTCGATAGTCGATAGTCGATAGTCGATAGTCGATAGTCGATAGTCGATAGTCGATAGTCGATAGTCGATAGTCGATAGTCGATAGTCGATAGTCGATAGTCGATAGTCGATAGTCGATAGTCGATAGTCGATAGTCGATAGTCGATAGTCGATAGTCGATAGTCGATAGTCGATAGTCGATAGTCGATAGTCGATAGTCGATAGTCGATAGTCGATAGTCGATAGTCGATAGTCGATAGTCGATAGTCGATAGTCGATAGTCGATAGTCGATAGTCGATAGTCGATAGTCGATAGTCGATAGTCGATAGTCGATAGTCGATAGTCGATAGTCGATAGTCGATAGTCGATAGTCGATAGTCGATAGTCGATAGTCGATAGTCGATAGTCGATAGTCGATAGTCGATAGTCGATAGTCGATAGTCGATAGTCGATAGTCGATAGTCGATAGTCGATAGTCGATAGTCGATAGTCGATAGTCGATAGTCGATAGTCGATAGTCGATAGTCGATAGTCGATAGTCGATAGTCGATAGTCGATAGTCGATAGTCGATAGTCGATAGTCGATAGTCGATAGTCGATAGTCGATAGTCGATAGTCGATAGTCGATAGTCGATAGTCGATAGTCGATAGTCGATAGTCGATAGTCGATAGTCGATAGTCGATAGTCGATAGTCGATAGTCGATAGTCGATAGTCGATAGTCGATAGTCGATAGTCGATAGTCGATAGTCGATAGTCGATAGTCGATAGTCGATAGTCGATAGTCGATAGTCGATAGTCGATAGTCGATAGTCGATAGTCGATAGTCGATAGTCGATAGTCGATAGTCGATAGTCGATAGTCGATAGTCGATAGTCGATAGTCGATAGTCGATAGTCGATAGTCGATAGTCGATAGTCGATAGTCGATAGTCGATAGTCGATAGTCGATAGTCGATAGTCGATAGTCGATAGTCGATAGTCGATAGTCGATAGTCGATAGTCGATAGTCGATAGTCGATAGTCGATAGTCGATAGTCGATAGTCGATAGTCGATAGTCGATAGTCGATAGTCGATAGTCGATAGTCGATAGTCGATAGTCGATAGTCGATAGTCGATAGTCGATAGTCGATAGTCGATAGTCGATAGTCGATAGTCGATAGTCGATAGTCGATAGTCGATAGTCGATAGTCGATAGTCGATAGTCGATAGTCGATAGTCGATAGTCGATAGTCGATAGTCGATAGTCGATAGTCGATAGTCGATAGTCGATAGTCGATAGTCGATAGTCGATAGTCGATAGTCGATAGTCGATAGTCGATAGTCGATAGTCGATAGTCGATAGTCGATAGTCGATAGTCGATAGTCGATAGTCGATAGTCGATAGTCGATAGTCGATAGTCGATAGTCGATAGTCGATAGTCGATAGTCGATAGTCGATAGTCGATAGTCGATAGTCGATAGTCGATAGTCGATAGTCGATAGTCGATAGTCGATAGTCGATAGTCGATAGTCGATAGTCGATAGTCGATAGTCGATAGTCGATAGTCGATAGTCGATAGTCGATAGTCGATAGTCGATAGTCGATAGTCGATAGTCGATAGTCGATAGTCGATAGTCGATAGTCGATAGTCGATAGTCGATAGTCGATAGTCGATAGTCGATAGTCGATAGTCGATAGTCGATAGTCGATAGTCGATAGTCGATAGTCGATAGTCGATAGTCGATAGTCGATAGTCGATAGTCGATAGTCGATAGTCGATAGTCGATAGTCGATAGTCGATAGTCGATAGTCGATAGTCGATAGTCGATAGTCGATAGTCGATAGTCGATAGTCGATAGTCGATAGTCGATAGTCGATAGTCGATAGTCGATAGTCGATAGTCGATAGTCGATAGTCGATAGTCGATAGTCGATAGTCGATAGTCGATAGTCGATAGTCGATAGTCGATAGTCGATAGTCGATAGTCGATAGTCGATAGTCGATAGTCGATAGTCGATAGTCGATAGTCGATAGTCGATAGTCGATAGTCGATAGTCGATAGTCGATAGTCGATAGTCGATAGTCGATAGTCGATAGTCGATAGTCGATAGTCGATAGTCGATAGTCGATAGTCGATAGTCGATAGTCGATAGTCGATAGTCGATAGTCGATAGTCGATAGTCGATAGTCGATAGTCGATAGTCGATAGTCGATAGTCGATAGTCGATAGTCGATAGTCGATAGTCGATAGTCGATAGTCGATAGTCGATAGTCGATAGTCGATAGTCGATAGTCGATAGTCGATAGTCGATAGTCGATAGTCGATAGTCGATAGTCGATAGTCGATAGTCGATAGTCGATAGTCGATAGTCGATAGTCGATAGTCGATAGTCGATAGTCGATAGTCGATAGTCGATAGTCGATAGTCGATAGTCGATAGTCGATAGTCGATAGTCGATAGTCGATAGTCGATAGTCGATAGTCGATAGTCGATAGTCGATAGTCGATAGTCGATAGTCGATAGTCGATAGTCGATAGTCGATAGTCGATAGTCGATAGTCGATAGTCGATAGTCGATAGTCGATAGTCGATAGTCGATAGTCGATAGTCGATAGTCGATAGTCGATAGTCGATAGTCGATAGTCGATAGTCGATAGTCGATAGTCGATAGTCGATAGTCGATAGTCGATAGTCGATAGTCGATAGTCGATAGTCGATAGTCGATAGTCGATAGTCGATAGTCGATAGTCGATAGTCGATAGTCGATAGTCGATAGTCGATAGTCGATAGTCGATAGTCGATAGTCGATAGTCGATAGTCGATAGTCGATAGTCGATAGTCGATAGTCGATAGTCGATAGTCGATAGTCGATAGTCGATAGTCGATAGTCGATAGTCGATAGTCGATAGTCGATAGTCGATAGTCGATAGTCGATAGTCGATAGTCGATAGTCGATAGTCGATAGTCGATAGTCGAT
>OW121815.1:41773340-41800088 GCA_933228935.1 Pemphredon lugubris | reverse complement strand
ATCGACTAGATCGACTATCGACTATCGACTATCGACTATCGACTATCGACTATCGACTATCGACTATCGACTATCGACTATCGACTATCGACTATCGACTATCGACTATCGACTATCGACTATCGACTATCGACTATCGACTATCGACTATCGACTATCGACTATCGACTATCGACTATCGACTATCGACTATCGACTATCGACTATCGACTATCGACTATCGACTATCGACTATCGACTATCGACTATCGACTATCGACTATCGACTATCGACTATCGACTATCGACTATCGACTATCGACTATCGACTATCGACTATCGACTATCGACTATCGACTATCGACTATCGACTATCGACTATCGACTATCGACTATCGACTATCGACTATCGACTATCGACTATCGACTATCGACTATCGACTATCGACTATCGACTATCGACTATCGACTATCGACTATCGACTATCGACTATCGACTATCGACTATCGACTATCGACTATCGACTATCGACTATCGACTATCGACTATCGACTATCGACTATCGACTATCGACTATCGACTATCGACTATCGACTATCGACTATCGACTATCGACTATCGACTATCGACTATCGACTATCGACTATCGACTATCGACTATCGACTATCGACTATCGACTATCGACTATCGACTATCGACTATCGACTATCGACTATCGACTATCGACTATCGACTATCGACTATCGACTATCGACTATCGACTATCGACTATCGACTATCGACTATCGACTATCGACTATCGACTATCGACTATCGACTATCGACTATCGACTATCGACTATCGACTATCGACTATCGACTATCGACTATCGACTATCGACTATCGACTATCGACTATCGACTATCGACTATCGACTATCGACTATCGACTATCGACTATCGACTATCGACTATCGACTATCGACTATCGACTATCGACTATCGACTATCGACTATCGACTATCGACTATCGACTATCGACTATCGACTATCGACTATCGACTATCGACTATCGACTATCGACTATCGACTATCGACTATCGACTATCGACTATCGACTATCGACTATCGACTATCGACTATCGACTATCGACTATCGACTATCGACTATCGACTATCGACTATCGACTATCGACTATCGACTATCGACTATCGACTATCGACTATCGACTATCGACTATCGACTATCGACTATCGACTATCGACTATCGACTATCGACTATCGACTATCGACTATCGACTATCGACTATCGACTATCGACTATCGACTATCGACTATCGACTATCGACTATCGACTATCGACTATCGACTATCGACTATCGACTATCGACTATCGACTATCGACTATCGACTATCGACTATCGACTATCGACTATCGACTATCGACTATCGACTATCGACTATCGACTATCGACTATCGACTATCGACTATCGACTATCGACTATCGACTATCGACTATCGACTATCGACTATCGACTATCGACTATCGACTATCGACTATCGACTATCGACTATCGACTATCGACTATCGACTATCGACTATCGACTATCGACTATCGACTATCGACTATCGACTATCGACTATCGACTATCGACTATCGACTATCGACTATCGACTATCGACTATCGACTATCGACTATCGACTATCGACTATCGACTATCGACTATCGACTATCGACTATCGACTATCGACTATCGACTATCGACTATCGACTATCGACTATCGACTATCGACTATCGACTATCGACTATCGACTATCGACTATCGACTATCGACTATCGACTATCGACTATCGACTATCGACTATCGACTATCGACTATCGACTATCGACTATCGACTATCGACTATCGACTATCGACTATCGACTATCGACTATCGACTATCGACTATCGACTATCGACTATCGACTATCGACTATCGACTATCGACTATCGACTATCGACTATCGACTATCGACTATCGACTATCGACTATCGACTATCGACTATCGACTATCGACTATCGACTATCGACTATCGACTATCGACTATCGACTATCGACTATCGACTATCGACTATCGACTATCGACTATCGACTATCGACTATCGACTATCGACTATCGACTATCGACTATCGACTATCGACTATCGACTATCGACTATCGACTATCGACTATCGACTATCGACTATCGACTATCGACTATCGACTATCGACTATCGACTATCGACTATCGACTATCGACTATCGACTATCGACTATCGACTATCGACTATCGACTATCGACTATCGACTATCGACTATCGACTATCGACTATCGACTATCGACTATCGACTATCGACTATCGACTATCGACTATCGACTATCGACTATCGACTATCGACTATCGACTATCGACTATCGACTATCGACTATCGACTATCGACTATCGACTATCGACTATCGACTATCGACTATCGACTATCGACTATCGACTATCGACTCGACTATCGACTCGACTATCGACTCGACTATCGACTCGACTATCGACTCGACTATCGACTCGACTCGACTCGACTATCGACTCGACTATCGACTCGACTATCGACTCGACTCGACTATCGACTCGACTCGACTATCGACTCGACTATCGACTCGACTATCGACTCGACTATCGACTCGACTATCGACTCGTCTATCGACTCGACTATCGGCTCGACTATCGACTCGACTATCGACTCGACTATCGACTATCGACTATCGACTCGACTATCGACTCGACTATCGACTCGACTATCGACTATCGACTATCGACTATCGACTATCGACTATCGACTATCGACTATCGACTATCGACTATCGACTATCGACTATCGACTATCGACTATCGACTATCGACTATCGACTATCGACTATCGACTATCGACTATCGACTATCGACTATCGACTATCGACTATCGACTATCGACTATCGACTATCGACTATCGACTATCGACTATCGACTATCGACTATCGACTATCGACTATCGACTATCGACTATCGACTATCGACTATCGACTATCGACTATCGACTATCGACTATCGACTATCGACTATCGACTATCGACTATCGACTATCGACTATCGACTATCGACTATCGACTATCGACTATCGACTATCGACTATCGACTATCGACTATCGACTATCGACTATCGACTATCGACTATCGACTATCGACTATCGACTATCGACTATCGACTATCGACTATCGACTATCGACTATCGACTATCGACTATCGACTATCGACTATCGACTATCGACTATCGACTATCGACTATCGACTATCGACTATCGACTATCGACTATCGACTATCGACTATCGACTATCGACTATCGACTATCGACTATCGACTATCGACTATCGACTATCGACTATCGACTATCGACTATCGACTATCGACTATCGACTATCGACTATCGACTATCGACTATCGACTATCGACTATCGACTATCGACTATCGACTATCGACTATCGACTATCGACTATCGACTATCGACTATCGACTATCGACTATCGACTATCGACTATCGACTATCGACTATCGACTATCGACTATCGACTATCGACTATCGACTATCGACTATCGACTATCGACTATCGACTATCGACTATCGACTATCGACTATCGACTATCGACTATCGACTATCGACTATCGACTATCGACTATCGACTATCGGCTATCGGCTATCGGCTATCGGTTATCGGCTATCGGCTATCGGCTATCGGCTATCGGCTATCGGCTATCGGCTATCGGCTATCGGCTATCGGCTATCGGCTATCGGCTATCGGCTATCGGCTATCGGCTATCGGCTATCGGCTATCGGCTATCGGCTATCGGCTATCGGCTATCGGCTATCGGCTATCGGCTATCGGCTATCGGCTATCGGCTATCGGCTATCGGCTATCGGCTATCGGCTATCGGCTATCGGCTATCGGCTATCGGCTATCGGCTATCGGCTATCGGCTATCGGCTATCGGCTATCGGCTATCGGCTATCGGCTATCGGCTATCGGCTATCGGCTATCGACTATCGACTATCGACTATCGACTATCGACTATCGACTATCGACTATCGACTATCGACTATCGACTATCGACTATCGACTATCGACTATCGACTATCGACTATCGACTATCGACTATCGACTATCGACTATCGACTATCGACTATCGACTATCGACTATCGACTATCGACTATCGACTATCGACTATCGGCTATCGACTATCGGCTATCGGCTATCGACTATCGACTATCGGCTATCGGCTATCGACTATCGACTATCGACTATCGGCTATCGGCTATCGACTATCGACTATCGACTATCGACTATCGACTATCGACTATCGACTATCGACTATCGACTATCGACTATCGACTATCGACTATCGACTATCGACTATCGACTATCGACTATCGACTATCGACTATCGACTATCGACTATCGACTATCGACTATCGACTATCGACTATCGACTATCGACTATCGACTATCGACTATCGACTATCGACTATCGACTATCGACTATCGACTATCGACTATCGACTATCGACTATCGACTATCGACTATCGACTATCGACTATCGACTATCGACTATCGACTATCGACTATCGACTATCGACTATCGACTATCGACTATCGACTATCGACTATCGACTATCGACTATCGACTATCGACTATCGACTATCGACTATCGACTATCGACTATCGACTATCGACTATCGACTATCGACTATCGACTATCGACTATCGACTATCGACTATCGACTATCGACTATCGACTATCGACTATCGACTATCGACTATCGACTATCGACTATCGACTATCGACTATCGACTATCGACTATCGACTATCGACTATCGACTATCGACTATCGACTATCGGCTATCGGCTATCGGCTATCGGCTATCGGCTATCGGCTATCGGCTATCGGCTATCGGCTATCGGCTATCGGCTATCGGCTATCGGCTATCGGCTATCGGCTATCGGCTATCGGCTATCGGCTATCGGCTATCGGCTATCGGCTATCGGCTATCGGCTATCGGCTATCGGCTATCGGCTATCGGCTATCGGCTATCGGCTATCGGCTATCGGCTATCGGCTATCGGCTATCGGCTATCGGCTATCGGCTATCGGCTATCGGCTATCGGCTATCGGCTATCGGCTATCGGCTATCGGCTATCGGCTATCGGCTATCGGCTATCGGCTATCGGCTATCGGCTATCGGCTATCGGCTATCGGCTATCGGCTATCGACTATCGACTATCGACTATCGACTATCGACTATCGACTATCGACTATCGACTATCGACTATCGACTATCGACTATCGACTATCGACTATCGACTATCGACTATCGACTATCGACTATCGACTATCGACTATCGACTATCGACTATCGACTATCGACTATCGACTATCGACTATCGACTATCGACTATCGGCTATCGGCTATCGACTATCGACTATCGGCTATCGGCTATCGACTATCGACTATCGACTATCGGCTATCGGCTATCGACTATCGACTATCGACTATCGACTATCGACTATCGACTATCGACTATCGACTATCGACTATCGACTATCGACTATCGACTATCGACTATCGACTATCGACTATCGACTATCGACTATCGACTATCGACTATCGACTATCGACTATCGACTATCGACTATCGACTATCGACTATCGACTATCGACTATCGACTATCGACTATCGACTATCGACTATCGACTATCGACTATCGACTATCGACTATCGACTATCGACTATCGACTATCGACTATCGACTATCGACTATCGACTATCGACTATCGACTATCGACTATCGACTATCGACTATCGACTATCGACTATCGACTATCGACTATCGACTATCGAGTATCGAGTATCGAGTATCGACTATCGACTATCGACTATCGACTATCGACTATCGACTATCGACTATCGACTATCGACTATCGACTATCGACTATCGACTATCGACTATCGACTATCGACTATCGACTATCGACTATCGACTATCGACTATCGACTATCGACTATCGACTATCGACTATCGACTATCGACTATCGACTATCGACTATCGACTATCGACTATCGACTATCGACTATCGACTATCGACTATCGACTATCGACTATCGACTATCGACTATCGACTATCGACTATCGACTATCGACTATCGACTATCGACTATCGACTATCGACTATCGACTATCGTCTATCGACTATCGACTATCGACTATCGACTATCGACTATCGACTATCGACTCGACTATCGACTATCGACTATCGACTATCGACTATCGACTATCGACTATCGACTATCGACTATCGACTATCGACTATCGACTATCGACTATCGACTATCGACTCGTCTATCGACTCGACTATCGACTCGACTATCGACTCGACTATCGACTCGACTATCGACTATCGACTATCGACTATCGACTATCGACTATCGACTATCGACTATCGACTATCGACTATCGACTATCGACTATCGACTATCGACTATCGACTATCGACTCGACTATCGACTCGACTATCGACTCGACTCGACTATCGACTCGACTCGACTATCGACTCGACTATCGACTCGACTATCGACTCGACTATCGACTCGACTATCGACTCGACTATCGACTCGACTATCGACTCGACTCGACTATCGACTCGACTCGACTATCGACTATCGACTATCGACTATCGACTATCGACTATCGACTATCGACTATCGACTATCGACTATCGACTATCGACTATCGACTATCGACTATCGACTATCGACTATCGACTATCGACTATCGACTATCGACTATCGACTATCGACTATCGACTATCGACTATCGACTATCGACTATCGACTATCGACTATCGACTATCGACTATCGACTATCGACTATCGACTATCGACTATCGACTATCGACTATCGACTATCGACTATCGACTATCGACTATCGACTATCGACTATCGACTATCGACTATCGACTATCGACTATCGACTATCGACTATCGACTATCGACTATCGACTATCGACTATCGACTATCGACTATCGACTATCGACTATCGACTATCGACTATCGACTATCGACTATCGACTATCGACTATCGACTATCGACTATCGACTATCGACTATCGACTATCGACTATCGACTATCGACTATCGACTATCGACTATCGACTATCGACTATCGACTATCGACTATCGACTATCGACTATCGACTATCGACTATCGACTATCGACTATCGACTATCGACTATCGACTATCGACTATCGACTATCGACTATCGACTATCGACTATCGACTATCGACTATCGACTATCGACTATCGACTATCGACTATCGACTATCGACTATCGACTATCGACTATCGACTATCGACTATCGACTATCGACTATCGACTATCGACTATCGACTATCGACTATCGACTATCGACTATCGACTATCGACTATCGACTATCGACTATCGACTATCGACTATCGACTATCGACTATCGACTATCGACTATCGACTATCGACTATCGACTATCGACTATCGACTATCGACTATCGACTATCGACTATCGACTATCGACTATCGACTATCGACTATCGACTATCGACTATCGACTATCGACTATCGACTATCGACTATCGACTATCGACTATCGACTATCGACTATCGACTATCGACTATCGACTATCGACTATCGACTATCGACTATCGACTATCGACTATCGACTATCGACTATCGACTATCGACTATCGACTATCGACTATCGACTATCGACTATCGACTATCGACTATCGACTATCGACTATCGACTATCGACTATCGACTATCGACTATCGACTATCGAGTATCGACTATCGACTATCGACTATCGACTATCGACTATCGACTATCGACTATCGACTATCGACTATCGACTATCGACTATCGACTATCGACTATCGACTATCGACTATCGACTATCGACTATCGACTATCGACTATCGACTATCGACTATCGACTATCGACTATCGACTATCGACTATCGACTATCGACTATCGACTATCGACTATCGACTATCGACTATCGACTATCGACTATCGACTATCGACTATCGACTATCGACTATCGACTATCGACTATCGACTATCGACTATCGACTATCGACTATCGACTATCGACTATCGACTATCGACTATCGACTATCGACTATCGACTATCGACTATCGACTATCGACTATCGACTATCGACTATCGACTATCGACTATCGACTATCGACTATCGACTATCGACTATCGACTATCGACTATCGACTATCGACTATCGACTATCGACTCGACTATCGACTATCGACTATCGACTATCGACTATCGACTATCGACTATCGACTATCGACTATCGACTATCGACTATCGACTATCGACTATCGACTATCGACTATCGACTATCGACTATCGACTATCGACTATCGACTATCGACTATCGACTATCGACTATCGACTATCGACTCGACTATCGACTCGACTATCGACTCGACTATCGACTCGACTATCGACTCGACTATCGACTCGACTCGACTATCGACTCGACTATCGACTCGACTATCGACTCGACTCGACTATCGACTCGACTCGACTATCGACTCGACTATCGACTATCGACTATCGACTCGACTATCGACTCGACTATCGACTCGACTATCGACTCGACTATCGACTCGACTCGACTATCGACTCGACTCGACTATCGACTCGACTATCGACTCGACTATCGACTCGACTCGACTATCGACTCGACTCGACTATCGACTCGACTATCGACTCGACTATCGACTCGACTCGACTATCGACTCGACTCGACTATCGACTCGACTATCGACTCGACTATCGACTCGACTCGACTATCGACTCGACTCGACTATCGACTCGACTATCGACTCGACTATCGACTCGACTATCGACTCGACTATCGACTCGTCTATCGACTCGACTATCGGCTCGACTATCGACTCGACTATCGACTCGACTATCGACTATCGACTATCGACTCGACTATCGACTCGACTATCGACTCGACTATCGACTATCGACTATCGACTATCGACTATCGACTATCGACTATCGACTATCGACTATCGTCTATCGACTATCGACTATCGACTATCGACTATCGACTATCGACTATCGACTCGACTATCGACTATCGACTATCGACTATCGACTATCGACTATCGACTATCGACTATCGACTAT
Organism: Pemphredon lugubris; assembly: GCA_933228935.1. Lineage (NCBI taxonomy): Eukaryota > Metazoa > Arthropoda > Insecta > Hymenoptera > Crabronidae > Pemphredon > Pemphredon lugubris. Next base: position 41,790,803 of record OW121815.1, on the reverse strand, counting down.
CGACTATCGACTATCGACTATCGACTATCGACTATCGACTCGTCTATCGACTCGACTATCGACTCGACTATCGACTCGACTATCGACTCGACTATCGACTATCGACTATCGACTATCGACTATCGACTATCGACTATCGACTATCGACTATCGACTATCGACTATCGACTATCGACTATCGACTATCGACTATCGACTCGACTATCGACTCGACTATCGACTCGACTATCGACTCGACTCGACTATCGACTCGACTCGACTATCGACTCGACTATCGACTCGACTATCGACTCGACTATCGACTCGACTATCGACTCGACTCGACTATCGACTCGACTCGACTATCGACTATCGACTATCGACTATCGACTATCGACTATCGACTATCGACTATCGACTATCGACTATCGACTATCGACTATCGACTATCGACTATCGACTATCGACTATCGACTATCGACTATCGACTATCGACTATCGACTATCGACTATCGACTATCGACTATCGACTATCGACTATCGACTATCGACTATCGACTATCGACTATCGACTATCGACTATCGACTATCGACTATCGACTATCGACTATCGACTATCGACTATCGACTATCGACTATCGACTATCGACTATCGACTATCGACTATCGACTATCGACTATCGACTATCGACTATCGACTATCGACTATCGACTATCGACTATCGACTATCGACTATCGACTATCGACTATCGACTATCGACTATCGACTATCGACTATCGACTATCGACTATCGACTATCGACTATCGACTATCGACTATCGACTATCGACTATCGACTATCGACTATCGACTATCGACTATCGACTATCGACTATCGACTATCGACTATCGACTATCGACTATCGACTATCGACTATCGACTATCGACTATCGACTATCGACTATCGACTATCGACTATCGACTATCGACTATCGACTATCGACTATCGACTATCGACTATCGACTATCGACTATCGACTATCGACTATCGACTATCGACTATCGACTATCGACTATCGACTATCGACTATCGACTATCGACTATCGACTATCGACTATCGACTATCGACTATCGACTATCGACTATCGACTATCGACTATCGACTATCGACTATCGACTATCGACTATCGACTATCGACTATCGACTATCGACTATCGACTATCGACTATCGACTATCGACTATCGACTATCGACTATCGACTATCGACTATCGACTATCGACTATCGACTATCGACTATCGACTATCGACTATCGACTATCGACTATCGACTATCGACTATCGACTATCGACTATCGACTATCGACTATCGACTATCGACTATCGACTATCGACTATCGACTATCGACTATCGACTATCGACTATCGACTATCGACTATCGACTATCGACTATCGACTATCGACTATCGACTATCGACTATCGACTATCGACTATCGACTATCGACTATCGACTATCGACTATCGACTATCGACTATCGACTATCGACTATCGACTATCGACTATCGACTATCGACTAGCGACTATCGACTATCGACTATCGACTATCGACTATCGACTATCGACTATCGACTATCGACTATCGACTATCGACTATCGACTATCGACTATCGACTATCGACTATCGACTATCGACTATCGACTATCGACTATCGACTATCGACTATCGACTATCGACTATCGACTATCGACTATCGACTATCGACTATCGACTATCGACTATCGACTATCGACTATCGACTATCGACTATCGACTATCGACTATCGACTATCGACTATCGACTATCGACTATCGACTATCGACTATCGACTATCGACTATCGACTATCGACTATCGACTATCGACTATCGACTATCGACTATCGACTATCGACTATCGACTATCGACTATCGACTATCGACTATCGACTATCGACTATCGACTATCGACTATCGACTATCGACTATCGACTATCGACTATCGACTATCGACTATCGACTATCGACTATCGACTATCGACTATCGACTATCGACTATCGACTATCGACTATCGACTATCGACTATCGACTATCGACTATCGACTATCGACTATCGACTATCGACTATCGACTATCGACTATCGACTATCGACTATCGACTATCGACTATCGACTATCGACTATCGACTATCGACTATCGACTATCGACTATCGACTATCGACTATCGACTATCGACTATCGACTATCGACTATCGACTATCGACTATCGACTATCGACTATCGACTATCGACTATCGACTATCGACTATCGACTATCGACTATCGACTATCGACTATCGACTATCGACTATCGACTATCGACTATCGACTATCGACTATCGGCTATCGGCTATCGACTATCGGCTATCGACTATCGGCTATCGGCTATCGGCTATCGGCTATCGGCTATCGGCTATCGGCTATCGGCTATCGGCTATCGGCTATCGGCTATCGGCTATCGGCTATCGGCTATCGGCTATCGGCTATCGGCTATCGGCTATCGGCTATCGGCTATCGGCTATCGGCTATCGGCTATCGGCTATCGGCTATCGGCTATCGACTATCGACTATCGACTATCGACTATCGACTATCGACTATCGACTATCGACTATCGACTATCGACTATCGACTATCGACTATCGACTATCGACTATCGACTATCGACTATCGACTATCGACTATCGACTATCGACTATCGACTATCGGCTATCGGCTATCGACTATCGACTATCGACTATCGGCTATCGACTATCGACTATCGACTATCGACTATCGACTATCGACTATCGACTATCGACTATCGACTATCGACTATCGACTATCGACTATCGACTATCGACTATCGACTATCGACTATCGACTATCGACTATCGACTATCGACTATCGACTATCGACTATCGACTATCGACTATCGACTATCGACTATCGACTATCGACTATCGACTATCGACTATCGACTATCGACTATCGACTATCGACTATCGACTATCGACTATCGACTATCGACTATCGACTATCGACTATCGACTATCGACTATCGACTATCGACTATCGACTATCGACTATCGACTATCGACTATCGACTATCGGCTATCGGCTATCGGCTATCGACTATCGGCTATCGACTATCGGCTATCGGCTATCGGCTATCGGCTATCGGCTATCGGCTATCGGCTATCGGCTATCGGCTATCGGCTATCGGCTATCGGCTATCGGCTATCGGCTATCGACTATCGGCTATCGGCTATCGGCTATCGGCTATCGACTATCGGCTATCGACTATCGGCTATCGGCTATCGGCTATCGGCTATCGGCTATCGGCTATCGGCTATCGGCTATCGGCTATCGGCTATCGGCTATCGGCTATCGGCTATCGGCTATCGGCTATCGGCTATCGGCTATCGGCTATCGGCTATCGGCTATCGGCTATCGGCTATCGGCTATCGGCTATCGGCTATCGGCTATCGGCTATCGGCTATCGGCTATCGGCTATCGGCTATCGGCTATCGGCTATCGGCTATCGGCTATCGGCTATCGGCTATCGGCTATCGGCTATCGACTATCGACTATCGACTATCGACTATCGACTATCGACTATCGACTATCGACTATCGACTATCGACTATCGACTATCGACTATCGACTATCGACTATCGACTATCGACTATCGACTATCGACTATCGACTATCGACTATCGACTATCGACTATCGACTATCGACTATCGGCTATCGACTATCGGCTATCGGCTATCGACTATCGGCTATCGACTATCGGCTATCGGCTATCGGCTATCGGCTATCGGCTATCGGCTATCGGCTATCGGCTATCGGCTATCGGCTATCGGCTATCGGCTATCGGCTATCGGCTATCGACTATCGACTATCGACTATCGACTATCGACTATCGACTATCGACTATCGACTATCGACTATCGACTATCGACTATCGACTATCGACTATCGACTATCGACTATCGACTATCGACTATCGACTATCGACTATCGACTATCGACTATCGACTATCGACTATCGACTATCGACTATCGACTATCGACTATCGACTATCGACTATCGACTATCGACTATCGACTATCGACTATCGACTATCGACTATCGACTATCGACTATCGACTATCGACTATCGACTATCGACTATCGACTATCGACTATCGACTATCGACTATCGACTATCGACTATCGACTATCGACTATCGACTATCGACTATCGACTATCGACTATCGACTATCGACTATCGACTATCGACTATCGACTATCGACTATCGACTATCGACTATCGACTATCGACTATCGACTATCGACTATCGACTATCGACTATCGACTATCGACTATCGACTATCGACTATCGACTATCGACTATCGACTATCGACTATCGACTATCGACTATCGACTATCGACTATCGACTATCGACTATCGACTATCGACTATCGACTATCGACTATCGACTATCGACTATCGACTATCGACTATCGACTATCGACTATCGACTATCGACTATCGACTATCGACTATCGACTATCGACTATCGACTATCGACTATCGACTATCGACTATCGACTATCGACTATCGACTATCGACTATCGACTATCGACTATCGACTATCGACTATCGACTATCGACTATCGACTATCGACTATCGACTATCGACTATCGACTATCGACTATCGACTATCGACTATCGACTATCGACTATCGACTATCGACTATCGACTATCGACTATCGACTATCGACTATCGACTATCGACTATCGACTATCGACTATCGACTATCGACTATCGACTATCGACTATCGACTATCGACTATCGACTATCGACTATCGACTATCGACTATCGACTATCGACTATCGACTATCGACTATCGACTATCGACTATCGACTATCGACTATCGACTATCGACTATCGACTATCGACTATCGACTATCGACTATCGACTATCGACTATCGACTATCGACTATCGACTATCGACTATCGACTATCGACTATCGACTATCGACTATCGACTATCGACTATCGACTATCGACTATCGACTATCGACTATCGACTATCGACTATCGACTATCGACTATCGACTATCGACTATCGACTATCGACTATCGACTATCGACTATCGACTATCGACTATCGACTATCGACTATCGACTATCGACTATCGACTATCGACTATCGACTATCGACTATCGACTATCGACTATCGACTATCGACTATCGACTATCGACTATCGACTATCGACTATCGACTATCGACTATCGACTATCGACTATCGACTATCGACTATCGACTATCGACTATCGACTATCGACTATCGACTATCGACTATCGACTATCGACTATCGACTATCGACTATCGACTATCGACTATCGACTATCGACTATCGACTATCGACTATCGACTATCGACTATCGACTATCGACTATCGACTATCGACTATCGACTATCGACTATCGACTATCGACTATCGACTATCGACTATCGACTATCGACTATCGACTATCGACTATCGACTATCGACTATCGACTATCGACTATCGACTATCGACTATCGACTATCGACTATCGACTATCGACTATCGACTATCGACTATCGACTATCGACTATCGACTATCGACTATCGACTATCGACTATCGACTATCGACTATCGACTATCGACTATCGACTATCGACTATCGACTATCGACTATCGACTATCGACTATCGACTATCGACTATCGACTATCGACTATCGACTATCGACTATCGACTATCGACTATCGACTATCGACTATCGACTATCGACTATCGACTATCGACTATCGACTATCGACTATCGACTATCGACTATCGACTATCGACTATCGACTATCGACTATCGACTATCGACTATCGACTATCGACTATCGACTATCGACTATCGACTATCGACTATCGACTATCGACTATCGACTATCGACTATCGACTATCGACTATCGACTATCGACTATCGACTATCGACTATCGACTATCGACTATCGACTATCGACTATCGACTATCGACTATCGACTATCGACTATCGACTATCGACTATCGACTATCGACTATCGACTATCGACTATCGACTATCGACTATCGACTATCGACTATCGACTATCGACTATCGACTATCGACTATCGACTATCGACTATCGACTATCGACTATCGACTATCGACTATCGACTATCGACTATCGACTATCGACTATCGACTATCGACTATCGACTATCGACTATCGACTATCGACTATCGACTATCGACTATCGACTATCGACTATCGACTATCGACTATCGACTATCGACTATCGACTATCGACTATCGACTATCGACTATCGACTATCGACTATCGACTATCGACTATCGACTATCGACTATCGACTATCGACTATCGACTATCGACTATCGACTATCGACTATCGACTATCGACTATCGACTATCGACTATCGACTATCGACTATCGACTATCGACTATCGACTATCGACTATCGACTATCGACTATCGACTATCGACTATCGACTATCGACTATCGACTATCGACTATCGACTATCGACTATCGACTATCGACTATCGACTATCGACTATCGACTATCGACTATCGACTATCGACTATCGACTATCGACTATCGACTCGACTATCGACTCGTCTATCGACTCGACTATCGACTCGACTATCGACTCGACTATCGACTATCGACTATCGACTATCGACTATCGACTATCGACTATCGACTATCGACTATCGACTATCGACTATCGACTATCGACTATCGACTATCGACTATCGACTATCGACTCGACTATCGACTCGACTATCGACTCGACTATCGACTCGACTATCGACTCGACTATCGACTCGACTCGACTCGACTATCGACTCGACTATCGACTCGACTATCGACTCGACTCGACTATCGACTCGACTCGACTATCGACTCGACTATCGACTCGACTATCGACTCGACTATCGACTCGACTATCGACTCGTCTATCGACTCGACTATCGGCTCGACTATCGACTCGACTATCGACTCGACTATCGACTATCGACTATCGACTCGACTATCGACTCGACTATCGACTCGACTATCGACTATCGACTATCGACTATCGACTATCGACTATCGACTATCGACTATCGACTATCGACTATCGACTATCGACTATCGACTATCGACTATCGACTATCGACTATCGACTATCGACTATCGACTATCGACTATCGACTATCGACTATCGACTATCGACTATCGACTATCGACTATCGACTATCGACTATCGACTATCGACTATCGACTATCGACTATCGACTATCGACTATCGACTATCGACTATCGACTATCGACTATCGACTATCGACTATCGACTATCGACTATCGACTATCGACTATCGACTATCGACTATCGACTATCGACTATCGACTATCGACTATCGACTATCGACTATCGACTATCGACTATCGACTATCGACTATCGACTATCGACTATCGACTATCGACTATCGACTATCGACTATCGACTATCGACTATCGACTATCGACTATCGACTATCGACTATCGACTATCGACTATCGACTATCGACTATCGACTATCGACTATCGACTATCGACTATCGACTATCGACTATCGACTATCGACTATCGACTATCGACTATCGACTATCGACTATCGACTATCGACTATCGACTATCGACTATCGACTATCGACTATCGACTATCGACTATCGACTATCGACTATCGACTATCGACTATCGACTATCGACTATCGACTATCGACTATCGACTATCGACTATCGACTATCGACTATCGACTATCGACTATCGACTATCGACTATCGACTATCGACTATCGACTATCGACTATCGACTATCGACTATCGACTATCGACTATCGACTATCGACTATCGACTATCGACTATCGACTATCGACTATCGACTATCGACTATCGACTATCGACTATCGACTATCGACTATCGACTATCGACTATCGACTATCGACTATCGACTATCGACTATCGACTATCGACTATCGACTATCGACTATCGACTATCGACTATCGACTATCGACTATCGACTATCGACTATCGACTATCGACTATCGACTATCGACTATCGACTATCGACTATCGACTATCGACTATCGACTATCGACTATCGACTATCGACTATCGACTATCGACTATCGACTATCGACTATCGACTATCGACTATCGACTATCGACTATCGACTATCGACTATCGACTATCGACTATCGACTATCGACTATCGACTATCGACTATCGACTATCGACTATCGACTATCGACTATCGACTATCGACTATCGACTATCGACTATCGACTATCGACTATCGACTATCGACTATCGACTATCGACTATCGACTATCGACTATCGACTATCGACTATCGACTATCGACTATCGACTATCGACTATCGACTATCGACTATCGACTATCGACTATCGACTATCGACTATCGACTATCGACTATCGACTATCGACTATCGACTATCGACTATCGACTATCGACTATCGACTATCGACTATCGACTATCGACTATCGACTATCGACTATCGACTATCGACTATCGACTATCGACTATCGACTATCGACTCGACTATCGACTCGACTATCGACTCGACTATCGACTCGACTATCGACTCGACTATCGACTCGACTATCGACTCGACTATCGACTCGACTATCGACTCGACTATCGACTCGTCTATCGACTCGACTATCGACTCGACTATCGACTCGACTATCGACTATCGACTATCGACTATCGACTATCGACTATCGACTATCGACTATCGACTATCGACTATCGACTATCGACTATCGACTATCGACTATCGACTATCGACTATCGACTATCGACTATCGACTATCGACTATCGACTATCGACTATCGACTATCGACTATCGACTATCGACTATCGACTATCGACTATCGACTATCGACTATCGACTATCGACTATCGACTATCGACTATCGACTATCGACTATCGAGTCGACTATCGACTATCGACTATCGACTATCGACTATCGACTATCGACTATCGACTATCGACTATCGACTATCGACTATCGACTATCGACTATCGACTATCGACTATCGACTATCGACTATCGACTATCGACTATCGACTATCGACTATCGACTATCGACTATCGACTATCGACTATCGACTATCGACTATCGACTATCGACTATCGACTATCGACTATCGACTATCGACTATCGACTATCGACTATCGACTATCGACTATCGACTATCGACTATCGACTATCGACTATCGACTATCGACTATCGACTATCGACTATCGACTATCGACTATCGACTATCGACTATCGACTATCGACTATCGACTATCGACTATCGACTATCGACTATCGACTATCGACTATCGACTATCGACTATCGACTATCGACTATCGACTATCGACTATCGACTATCGACTATCGACTATCGACTATCGACTATCGACTATCGACTATCGACTATCGACTATCGACTATCGACTATCGACTATCGACTATCGACTATCGACTATCGACTATCGACTATCGACTATCGACTATCGACTATCGACTATCGACTATCGACTATCGACTATCGACTATCGACTATCGACTATCGACTATCGACTATCGACTATCGACTATCGACTATCGACTATCGACTATCGACTATCGACTATCGACTATCGACTATCGACTATCGACTATCGACTATCGACTATCGACTATCGACTATCGACTATCGACTATCGACTATCGACTATCGACTATCGACTATCGACTATCGACTATCGACTATCGACTATCGACTATCGACTATCGACTATCGACTATCGACTATCGACTATCGACTATCGACTATCGACTATCGACTATCGACTATCGACTATCGACTATCGACTATCGACTATCGACTATCGACTATCGACTATCGACTATCGACTATCGACTATCGACTATCGACTATCGACTATCGACTATCGACTATCGACTATCGACTATCGACTATCGACTATCGACTATCGACTATCGACTATCGACTATCGACTATCGACTATCGACTATCGACTATCGACTATCGACTATCGACTATCGACTATCGACTATCGACTATCGACTATCGACTATCGACTATCGACTATCGACTATCGACTATCGACTATCGACTATCGACTATCGACTATCGACTATCGACTATCGACTATCGACTATCGACTATCGACTATCGACTATCGACTATCGACTATCGACTATCGACTATCGACTATCGACTATCGACTATCGACTATCGACTATCGACTATCGACTATCGACTATCGACTATCGACTATCGACTATCGACTATCGACTATCGACTATCGACTATCGACTATCGACTATCGACTATCGACTATCGACTATCGACTATCGACTATCGACTATCGACTATCGACTATCGACTATCGACTATCGACTATCGACTATCGACTATCGACTATCGACTATCGACTATCGACTATCGACTATCGACTATCGACTATCGACTATCGACTATCGACTATCGACTATCGACTATCGACTATCGACTATCGACTATCGACTATCGACTATCGACTATCGACTATCGACTATCGACTATCGACTATCGACTATCGACTATCGACTATCGACTATCGACTATCGACTATCGACTATCGACTATCGACTATCGACTATCGACTATCGACTATCGACTATCGACTATCGACTATCGACTATCGACTATCGACTATCGACTATCGACTATCGACTATCGACTATCGACTATCGACTATCGACTATCGACTATCGACTATCGACTATCGACTATCGACTATCGACTATCGACTATCGACTATCGACTATCGACTATCGACTATCGACTATCGACTATCGACTATCGACTATCGACTATCGACTATCGACTATCGACTATCGACTATCGACTATCGACTATCGACTATCGACTATCGACTATCGACTATCGACTATCGACTATCGACTATCGACTATCGACTATCGACTATCGACTATCGACTATCGACTATCGACTATCGACTATCGACTATCGACTATCGACTATCGACTATCGACTATCGACTATCGACTATCGACTATCGACTATCGACTATCGACTATCGACTATCGACTATCGACTATCGACTATCGACTATCGACTATCGACTATCGACTATCGACTATCGACTATCGACTATCGACTATCGACTATCGACTATCGACTATCGACTATCGACTATCGACTATCGACTATCGACTATCGACTATCGACTATCGACTATCGACTATCGACTATCGACTATCGACTATCGACTATCGACTATCGACTATCGACTATCGACTATCGACTATCGACTATCGACTATCGACTATCGACTATCGACTATCGACTATCGACTATCGACTATCGACTATCGACTATCGACTATCGACTATCGACTATCGACTATCGACTATCGACTATCGACTATCGACTATCGACTATCGACTATCGACTATCGACTATCGACTATCGACTATCGACTATCGACTATCGACTATCGACTATCGACTATCGACTATCGACTATCGACTATCGACTATCGACTATCGACTATCGACTATCGACTATCGACTATCGACTATCGACTATCGACTATCGACTATCGACTATCGACTATCGACTATCGACTATCGACTATCGACTATCGACTATCGACTATCGACTATCGACTATCGACTATCGACTATCGACTATCGACTATCGACTATCGACTATCGACTATCGACTATCGACTATCGACTATCGACTATCGACTATCGACTATCGACTATCGACTATCGACTATCGACTATCGACTATCGACTATCGACTATCGACTATCGACTATCGACTATCGACTATCGACTATCGACTATCGACTATCGACTATCGACTATCGACTATCGACTATCGACTATCGACTATCGACTATCGACTATCGACTATCGACTATCGACTATCGACTATCGACTATCGACTATCGACTATCGACTATCGACTATCGACTATCGACTATCGACTATCGACTATCGACTATCGACTATCGACTATCGACTATCGACTATCGACTATCGACTATCGACTATCGACTATCGACTATCGACTATCGACTATCGACTATCGACTATCGACTATCGACTATCGACTATCGACTATCGACTATCGACTATCGACTATCGACTATCGACTATCGACTATCGACTATCGACTATCGACTATCGACTATCGACTATCGACTATCGACTATCGACTATCGACTATCGACTATCGACTATCGACTATCGACTATCGACTATCGACTATCGACTATCGACTATCGACTATCGACTATCGACTATCGACTATCGACTATCGACTATCGACTATCGACTATCGACTATCGACTATCGACTATCGACTATCGACTATCGACTATCGACTATCGACTATCGACTATCGACTATCGACTATCGACTATCGACTATCGACTATCGACTATCGACTATCGACTATCGACTATCGACTATCGACTATCGACTATCGACTATCGACTATCGACTATCGACTATCGACTATCGACTATCGACTATCGACTATCGACTATCGACTATCGACTATCGACTATCGACTATCGACTATCGACTATCGACTATCGACTATCGACTATCGACTATCGACTATCGACTATCGACTATCGACTATCGACTATCGACTATCGACTATCGACTATCGACTATCGACTATCGACTATCGACTATCGACTATCGACTATCGACTATCGACTATCGACTATCGACTATCGACTATCGACTATCGACTATCGACTATCGACTATCGACTATCGACTATCGACTATCGACTATCGACTATCGACTATCGACTATCGACTATCGACTATCGACTATCGACTATCGACTATCGACTATCGACTATCGACTATCGACTATCGACTATCGACTATCGACTATCGACTATCGACTATCGACTATCGACTATCGACTATCGACTATCGACTATCGACTATCGACTATCGACTATCGACTATCGACTATCGACTATCGACTATCGACTATCGACTATCGACTATCGACTATCGACTATCGACTATCGACTATCGACTATCGACTATCGACTATCGACTATCGACTATCGACTATCGACTATCGACTATCGACTATCGACTATCGACTATCGACTATCGACTATCGACTATCGACTATCGACTATCGACTATCGACTATCGACTATCGACTATCGACTATCGACTATCGACTATCGACTATCGACTATCGACTATCGACTATCGACTATCGACTATCGACTATCGACTATCGACTATCGACTATCGACTATCGACTATCGACTATCGACTATCGACTATCGACTATCGACTATCGACTATCGACTATCGACTATCGACTATCGACTATCGACTATCGACTATCGACTATCGACTATCGACTATCGACTATCGACTATCGACTATCGACTATCGACTATCGACTATCGACTATCGACTATCGACTATCGACTATCGACTATCGACTATCGACTATCGACTATCGACTATCGACTATCGACTATCGACTATCGACTATCGACTATCGACTATCGACTATCGACTATCGACTATCGACTATCGACTATCGACTATCGACTATCGACTATCGACTATCGACTATCGACTATCGACTATCGACTATCGACTATCGACTATCGACTATCGACTATCGACTATCGACTATCGACTATCGACTATCGACTATCGACTATCGACTATCGACTATCGACTATCGACTATCGACTATCGACTATCGACTATCGACTATCGACTATCGACTATCGACTATCGACTATCGACTATCGACTATCGACTATCGACTATCGACTATCGACTATCGACTATCGACTATCGACTATCGACTATCGACTATCGACTATCGACTATCGACTATCGACTATCGACTATCGACTATCGACTATCGACTATCGACTATCGACTATCGACTATCGACTATCGACTATCGACTATCGACTATCGACTATCGACTATCGACTATCGACTATCGACTATCGACTATCGACTATCGACTATCGACTATCGACTATCGACTATCGACTATCGACTATCGACTATCGACTATCGACTATCGACTATCGACTATCGACTATCGACTATCGACTATCGACTATCGACTATCGACTATCGACTATCGACTATCGACTATCGACTATCGACTATCGACTATCGACTATCGACTATCGACTATCGACTATCGACTATCGACTATCGACTATCGACTATCGACTATCGACTATCGACTATCGACTATCGACTATCGACTATCGACTATCGACTATCGACTATCGACTATCGACTATCGACTATCGACTATCGACTATCGACTATCGACTATCGACTATCGACTATCGACTATCGACTATCGACTATCGACTATCGACTATCGACTATCGACTATCGACTATCGACTATCGACTATCGACTATCGACTATCGACTATCGACTATCGACTATCGACTATCGACTATCGACTATCGACTATCGACTATCGACTATCGACTATCGACTATCGACTATCGACTATCGACTATCGACTATCGACTATCGACTATCGACTATCGACTATCGACTATCGACTATCGACTATCGACTATCGACTATCGACTATCGACTATCGACTATCGACTATCGACTATCGACTATCGACTATCGACTATCGACTATCGACTATCGACTATCGACTATCGACTATCGACTATCGACTATCGACTATCGACTATCGACTATCGACTATCGACTATCGACTATCGACTATCGACTATCGACTATCGACTATCGACTATCGACTATCGACTATCGACTATCGACTATCGACTATCGACTATCGACTATCGACTATCGACTATCGACTATCGACTATCGACTATCGACTATCGACTATCGACTATCGACTATCGTCTATCGACTATCGACTATCGACTATCGACTATCGACTATCGACTATCGACTATCGACTATCGACTCGACTATCGACTATCGACTACGACTATCGACTATCGACTATCGACTATCGACTATCGACTATCGACTATCGACTATCGACTATCGACTATCGACTATCGACTATCGACTATCGACTATCGACTATCGACTATCGACTATCGACTATCGACTATCGACTATCGACTATCGACTATCGACTATCGACTATCGACTATCGACTATCGACTATCGACTATCGACTATCGACTATCGACTATCGACTATCGACTATCGACTATCGACTATCGACTATCGACTATCGACTATCGACTATCGACTATCGACTATCGACTATCGACTATCGACTATCGACTATCGACTATCGACTATCGACTATCGACTATCGACTATCGACTATCGACTATCGACTATCGACTATCGACTATCGACTATCGACTATCGACTATCGACTATCGACTATCGACTATCGACTATCGACTATCGACTATCGACTATCGACTATCGACTATCGACTATCGACTATCGACTATCGACTATCGACTATCGACTATCGACTATCGACTATCGACTATCGACTATCGACTATCGACTATCGACTATCGACTATCGACTATCGACTATCGACTATCGACTATCGACTATCGACTATCGACTATCGACTATCGACTATCGACTATCGACTATCGACTATCGACTATCGACTATCGACTATCGACTATCGACTATCGACTATCGACTATCGACTATCGACTATCGACTATCGACTATCGACTATCGACTATCGACTATCGACTATCGACTATCGACTATCGACTATCGACTATCGACTATCGACTATCGACTATCGACTATCGACTATCGACTATCGACTATCGACTATCGACTATCGACTATCGACTATCGACTATCGACTATCGACTATCGACTATCGACTATCGACTATCGACTATCGACTATCGACTATCGACTATCGACTATCGACTATCGACTATCGACTATCGACTATCGACTATCGACTATCGACTATCGACTATCGACTATCGACTATCGACTATCGACTATCGACTATCGACTATCGACTATCGACTATCGACTATCGACTATCGACTATCGACTATCGACTATCGACTATCGACTATCGACTATCGACTATCGACTATCGACTATCGACTATCGACTATCGACTATCGACTATCGACTATCGACTATCGACTATCGACTATCGACTATCGACTATCGACTATCGACTATCGACTATCGACTATCGACTATCGACTATCGACTATCGACTATCGACTATCGACTATCGACTATCGACTATCGACTATCGACTATCGACTATCGACTATCGACTATCGACTATCGACTATCGACTATCGACTATCGACTATCGACTATCGACTATCGACTATCGACTATCGACTATCGACTATCGACTATCGACTATCGACTATCGACTATCGACTATCGACTATCGACTATCGACTATCGACTATCGACTATCGACTATCGACTATCGACTATCGACTATCGACTATCGACTATCGACTATCGACTATCGACTATCGACTATCGACTATCGACTATCGACTATCGACTATCGACTATCGACTATCGACTATCGACTATCGACTATCGACTATCGACTATCGACTATCGACTATCGACTATCGACTATCGACTATCGACTATCGACTATCGACTATCGACTATCGACTATCGACTATCGACTATCGACTATCGACTATCGACTATCGACTATCGACTATCGACTATCGACTATCGACTATCGACTATCGACTATCGACTATCGACTATCGACTATCGACTATCGACTATCGACTATCGACTATCGACTATCGACTATCGACTATCGACTATCGACTATCGACTATCGACTATCGACTATCGACTATCGACTATCGACTATCGACTATCGACTATCGACTATCGACTATCGACTATCGACTATCGACTATCGACTATCGACTATCGACTATCGACTATCGACTATCGACTATCGACTATCGACTATCGACTATCGACTATCGACTATCGACTATCGACTATCGACTATCGACTATCGACTATCGACTATCGACTATCGACTATCGACTATCGACTATCGACTATCGACTATCGACTATCGACTATCGACTATCGACTATCGACTATCGACTATCGACTATCGACTATCGACTATCGACTATCGACTATCGACTATCGACTATCGACTATCGACTATCGACTATCGACTATCGACTATCGACTATCGACTATCGACTATCGACTATCGACTATCGACTATCGACTATCGACTATCGACTATCGACTATCGACT
>OW121815.1:41746622-41773140 GCA_933228935.1 Pemphredon lugubris | reverse complement strand
AGTCGATATCGAGTCGAGTCGAGTCGATAGTCGAGTCGAGTCGAGTCGAGTCGATAGTTGAGTCGAGTCGAGTCGATAGTGAGTCGAGTCGAGTCGATAGTCGAGTCGAGTCGAGTCGATAGTCGAGTCGTAGTCGAGTCGATAGTCGAGTCGATAGTCGAGTCGAGTCGAGTCGAGTCGAGTCGAGTCGAGTCGAGTCGAGTCGATAGTTGAGTCGAGTCGAGTCGATAGTCGAGTCGAGTCGAGTCGATAGTCGAGTCGAAGTCGAGTCGATAGTCGAGTCGATAGTCGAGTCGATAGTCGAGTCGATAGTCGAGTCGATAGTCGAGTCGATAGTCGAGTCGATAGTCGAGTCGATAGTCGAGTCGATAGTCGAGTCGATAGTCGAGTCGATAGTCGAGTCGAGTCGAGTCGATAGTCGAGTCGAGTCGAGTCGATAGTCGAGTCGAGTCGAGTCGATAGTCGAGTCGATAGTCGAGTCGATAGTCGAGTCGAGTCGAGTCGATAGTCGAGTCGATAGTCGAGTCGATAGTCGAGTCGAGTCGAGTCGATAGTCGAGTCGAGTCGATAGTCGAGTCGAGTCGAGTCGATAGTCGAGTCGAGTCGAGTCGATAGTCGAGTCGAGTCGATAGTCGAGTCGAGTCGAGTCGATAGTCGAGTCGACAGTCGAGTCGAGGATAGTCGATAGTCGATAGTCGAGTCGAGTCGAGTCGATAGTCGAGTCGAGTCGAGTCGATAGTCGAGTCGAGTCGAGTCGATAGTCGAGTCGATAGTCGAGTCGATAGTCGAGTCGATAGTCGAGTCGATAGTCGAGTCGATAGTCGAGTCGATAGTCGAGTCGAGTCGAGTCGATAGTCGAGTCGACAGTCGAGTCGAGGATAGTCGATAGTCGATAGTCGAGTCGAGTCGAGTCGATAGTCGAGTCGAGTCGAGTCGATAGTCGAGTCGAGTCGAGTCGATAGTCGAGTCGATAGTCGAGTCGATAGTCGAGTCGAGTCGAGTCGATAGTCGAGTCGATAGTCGAGTCGATAGTCGAGTCGAGTCGAGTCGATAGTCGAGTCGAGTCGAGTCGATAGTCGAGTCGAGTCGATAGTCGAGTCGAGTCGATAGTCGAGTCGAGTCGATAGTCGAGTCGAGTCGATAGTCGAGTCGAGTCGATAGTCGAGTCGATAGTCCATTCGAGTCGAGTCGATAGTCGAGTCGAGTCGAGTCGAGTCGACAGTCGAGTCGAGGATAGTCGATAGTCGAGTCGAGTCGATAGTCGAGTCGAGTCGAGTCGAGTCGAGTCGATAGTCGAGTCGATAGTCGAGTCGATAGTCGAGTCGATAGTCGAGTCGATAGTCGAGTCGATAGTCGAGTCGATAGTCGAGTCGATAGTCGAGTCGATAGTCGAGTCGATAGTCGAGTCGATAGTCGAGTCGATAGTCGAGTCGATAGTCGAGTCGATAGTCGAGTCGATAGTCGAGTCGATAGTCGAGTCGATAGTCGAGTCGATAGTCGAGTCGATAGTCGAGTCGATAGTCGAGTCGATAGTCGAGTCGATAGTCGAGTCGATAGTCGAGTCGATAGTCGAGTCGATAGTCGAGTCGATAGTCGAGTCGATAGTCGAGTCGATAGTCGAGTCGATAGTCGAGTCGATAGTCGAGTCGATAGTCGAGTCGAGTCGAGTCGAGTCGAGTCGATAGTCGAGTCGAGTCGAGTCGATAGTCGAGTCGAGTCGATAGTCCATTCGAGTCGAGTCGATAGTCGAGTCGAGTCGAGTCGATAGTCGAGTCGAGTCGAGTCGACAGTCGAGTCGATAGTCGAGTCGATAGTCGAGTCGATAGTCGAGTCGATAGTCGAGTCGATAGTCGAGTCGAGTCGAGTCGATAGTCGAGTCGAGTCGAGTCGATAGTCGAGTCGAGTCGAGTCGATAGTCGAGTCGAGTCGAGTCGAGTCGATAGTCGAGTCGAGTCGAGTCGATAGTCGAGTCGAGTCGAGTCGAGTCGATAGTTGAGTCGAGTCGAGTCGATAGTCGAGTCGAGTCGAGTCGATAGTCGAGTCGACAGTCGAGTCGAGGATAGTCGATAGTCGATAGTCGAGTCGACAGTCGAGTCGAGGATAGTCGATAGTCGAGTCGAGTCGAGTCGACAGTCGAGTCGAGGATAGTCGATAGTCGAGTCGAGTCGAGTCGATAGTCGAGTCGAGTCGATAGTCGAGTCGAGTCGAGTCGATAGTCGAGTCGAGTCGAGTCGAGTCGAGTCGATAGTCGAGTCGAGTCGAGTCGATAGTCGAGTCGAGTCGAGTCGATAGTCGAGTCGATAGTCCAGTCGAGTCGAGTCGAGTCGATAGTCGAGTCGAGTCGAGTCGATAGTCGAGTCGAGTCGAGTCGAGTCGATAGTTGAGTCGAGTCGAGTCGATAGTCGAGTCGAGTCGTGTCGATAGTCGAGTCGAGTCGAGTCGATAGTCGAGTCGAGTCGAGTCGATAGTGGAGTCGAGTCGAGTCGAGTCGATAGTCGAGTCGAGTCGAGTCGATAGTCGAGTCGAGTCGAGTCGAGTCGATAGTTGAGTCGAGTCGAGTCGATAGTCGAGTCGAGTCGAGTCGATAGTCGAGTCGACAGTCGAGTCGAGGATAGTCGATAGTCGATAGTCGAGTCGAGTCGAGTCGATAGTCGAGTCGAGTCGAGTCGATAGTCGAGTCGATAGTCGAGTCGATAGTCGAGTCGATAGTCGAGTCGATAGTCGAGTCGATAGTCGAGTCGATAGTCGAGTCGATAGTCGAGTCGATAGTCGAGTCGATAGTCGAGTCGATAGTCGAGTCGATAGTCGAGTCGATAGTCGAGTCGATAGTCGAGTCGATAGTCGAGTCGATAGTCGAGTCGAGTCGAGTCGATAGTCGAGTCGAGTCGAGTCGATAGTCGAGTCGAGTCGAGTCGATAGTCGAGTCGAGTCGAGTCGATAGTCGAGTCGATAGTCGAGTCGATAGTCGAGTCGAGTCGAGTCGATAGTCGAGTCGATAGTCGAGTCGATAGTCGAGTCGAGTCGAGTCGATAGTCGAGTCGAGTCGATAGTCGAGTCGAGTCGAGTCGATAGTCGAGTCGAGTCGAGTCGATAGTCGAGTCGAGTCGAGTCGATAGTCGAGTCGAGTCGATAGTCGAGTCGAGTCGAGTCGATAGTCGAGTCGACAGTCGAGTCGAGGATAGTTGATAGTCGAGTCGAGTCGAGTCGATAGTCGAGTCGATAGTCGAGTCGATAGTCGAGTCGATAGTCGAGTCGATAGTCGAGTCGATAGTCGAGTCGATAGTCGAGTCGAGTCGAGTCGATAGTCGAGTCGACAGTCGAGTCGAGGATAGTCGATAGTCGATAGTCGAGTCGAGTCGAGTCGATAGTCGAGTCGAGTCGAGTCGATAGTCGAGTCGAGTCGAGTCGCTAGTCGAGTCGATAGTCGAGTCGATAGTCGAGTCGAGTCGAGTCGATAGTCGAGTCGATAGTCGAGTCGATAGTCGAGTCGAGTCGAGTCGATAGTCGAGTCGAGTCGAGTCGATAGTCGAGTCGAGTCGATAGTCGAGTCGAGTCGATAGTCGAGTCGAGTCGATAGTCGAGTCGATAGTCCATTCGAGTCGAGTCGATAGTCGAGTCGAGTCGAGTCGAGTCGACAGTCGAGTCGAGGATAGTCGATAGTCGAGTCGAGTCGATAGTCGAGTCGATAGTCGAGTCGATAGTCGAGTCGATAGTCGAGTCGATAGTCGAGTCGATAGTCGAGTCGATAGTCGAGTCGATAGTCGAGTCGATAGTCGAGTCGACAGTCGAGTCGAGGATAGTCGATAGTCGATAGTCGAGTCGAGTCGAGTCGATAGTCGAGTCGAGTCGAGTCGAATCGATAGTCGAGTCGAGTCGAGTCGAGTCGATAGTCGAGTCGAGTCGAGTCGATAGTCGAGTCGAGTCGAGTCGATAGTCGAGTCGAGTCGAGTCGATAGTCGAGTCGAGTCGAGTCGATAGTCGAGTCGAGTCGAGTCGATAGTCGAGTCGAGTCGAGTCGATAGTCGAGTCGAGTCGAGTCGAGTCGATAGTCGAGTCGATAGTCGAGTCGAGTCGAGTCGATAGTCGAGTCGATAGTCGAGTCGATAGTCGAGTCGATAGTCGAGTCGATAGTCGAGTCGATAGTCGAGTCGATAGTCGAGTCGATAGTCGAGTCGATAGTCGAGTCGATAGTCGAGTCGATAGTCGAGTCGATAGTCGAGTCGATAGTCGAGTCGATAGTCGAGTCGATAGTCGAGTCGAGTCGAGTCGATAGTCGAGTCGAGTCGAGTCGATAGTCGAGTCGAGTCGATAGTCGAGTCGAGTCGATAGTCCATTCGAGTCGAGTCGATAGTCGAGTCGAGTCGAGTCGATAGTCGAGTCGAGTCGAGTCGACAGTCGAGTCGAGGATAGTCGATAGTCGAGTCGAGTCGAGTCGATAGTCGAGTCGAGTCGAGTCGAGTCGAGTCGATAGTCGAGTCGATAGTCGAGTCGATAGTCGAGTCGATAGTCGAGTCGATAGTCGAGTCGATAGTCGAGTCGATAGTCGAGTCGATAGTCGAGTCGATAGTCGAGTCGATAGTCGAGTCGATAGTCGAGTCGATAGTCGAGTCGATAGTCGAGTCGATAGTCGAGTCGATAGTCGAGTCGATAGTCGAGTCGATAGTCGAGTCGATAGTCGAGTCGATAGTCGAGTCGATAGTCGAGTCGATAGTCGAGTCGATAGTCGAGTCGATAGTCGAGTCGATAGTCGAGTCGATAGTCGAGTCGATAGTCGAGTCGATAGTCGAGTCGATAGTCGAGTCGATAGTCGAGTCGATAGTCGAGTCGATAGTCGAGTCGATAGTCGAGTCGATAGTCGAGTCGATAGTCGAGTCGATAGTCGAGTCGATAGTCGAGTCGATAGTCGAGTCGATAGTCGAGTCGATAGTCGAGTCGATAGTCGAGTCGATAGTCGAGTCGATAGTCGAGTCGATAGTCGAGTCGATAGTCGAGTCGATAGTCGAGTCGATAGTCGAGTCGATAGTCGAGTCGATAGTCGAGTCGATAGTCGAGTCGATAGTCGAGTCGATAGTCGAGTCGATAGTCGAGTCGATAGTCGAGTCGATAGTCGAGTCGATAGTCGAGTCGATAGTCGAGTCGATAGTCGAGTCGATAGTCGAGTCGATAGTCGAGTCGATAGTCGAGTCGATAGTCGAGTCGATAGTCGAGTCGATAGTCGAGTCGATAGTCGAGTCGATAGTCGAGTCGATAGTCGAGTCGATAGTCGAGTCGATAGTCGAGTCGATAGTCGAGTCGATAGTCGAGTCGATAGTCGAGTCGATAGTCGAGTCGATAGTCGAGTCGATAGTCGAGTCGATAGTCGAGTCGATAGTCGAGTCGATAGTCGAGTCGATAGTCGAGTCGATAGTCGAGTCGATAGTCGAGTCGATAGTCGAGTCGATAGTCGAGTCGATAGTCGAGTCGATAGTCGAGTCGATAGTCGAGTCGATAGTCGAGTCGATAGTCGAGTCGATAGTCGAGTCGATAGTCGAGTCGATAGTCGAGTCGATAGTCGAGTCGATAGTCGAGTCGATAGTCGAGTCGATAGTCGAGTCGATAGTCGAGTCGATAGTCGAGTCGAGTCGAGTCGATAGTCGAGTCGATAGTCGAGTCGATAGTCGAGTCGAGTCGAGTCGATAGTCGAGTCGATAGTCCATTCGAGTCGAGTCGAGTCGATAGTCGAGTCGAGTCGAGTCGACAGTCGAGTCGAGGATAGTCGATAGTCGAGTCGAGTCGAGTCGATAGTCGAGTCGATAGTCGAGTCGATAGTCGAGTCGATAGTCGAGTCGATAGTCGAGTCGATAGTCGAGTCGATAGTCGAGTCGATAGTCGAGTCGATAGTCGAGTCGATAGTCGAGTCGATAGTCGAGTCGATAGTCGAGTCGATAGTCGAGTCGATAGTCGAGTCGATAGTCGAGTCGAGTCGAGTCGATAGTCGAGTCGAGTCGAGTCGATAGTCGAGTCGAGTCGATAGTCGAGTCGAGTCGATAGTCGAGTCGAGTCGATAGTCGAGTCGATAGTCGAGTCGATAGTCGAGTCGATAGTCGAGTCGATAGTCGAGTCGATAGTCGAGTCGATAGTCGAGTCGATAGTCGAGTCGATAGTCGAGTCGATAGTCGAGTCGAGTCGAGTCGATAGTCGAGTCGAGTCGAGTCGATAGTCGAGTCGAGTCGAGTCGATAGTCGAGTCGAGTCGATAGTCGAGTCGAGTCGATAGTCGAGTCGATAGTCCATTCGAGTCGAGTCGATAGTCGAGTCGAGTCGAGTCGATAGTCGAGTCGAGTCGAGTCGACAGTCGAGTCGAGGATAGTCGATAGTCGAGTCGAGTCGAGTCGATAGTCGAGTCGATAGTCGAGTCGATAGTCGAGTCGTTAGTCGAGTCGATAGTCGAGTCGATAGTCGAGTCGATAGTCGAGTCGATAGTCGAGTCGATAGTCGAGTCGATAGTCGAGTCGATAGTCGAGTCGATAGTCGAGTCGATAGTCGAGTCGATAGTCGTCGATAGTCGAGTCGATAATCGAGTCGATAGTCGAGTCGATAGTCGAGTCGATAGTCGAGTCGATAGTCGAGTCGATAGTCGAGTCGATAGTCGAGTCGATAGTCGAGTCGATAGTCGAGTCGATAGTCGAGTCGATAGTCGAGTCGATAGTCGAGTCGATAGTCGAGTCGAGTCGAGTCGATAGTCGAGTCGAGTCGAGTCGATAGTCGAGTCGAGTCGATAGTCGAGTCGAGTCGAGTCGATAGTCGAGTCGAGTCGAGTCGATAGTCGAGTCGAGTCGATAGTCCAGTCGAGTCGAGTGGATAGTCGAGTCGAGTCGAGTCGATAGTCGAGTCGAGTCGAGTCGATAGTCGAGTCGAGTCGAGTCGATAGTCGAGTCGAGTCGAGTCGATAGTCGAGTCGAGTCGAGTCGAGTCGATAGTTGAGTCGAGTCGAGTCGATAGTCGAGTCGAGTCGAGTCGATAGTCGAGTCGACAGTCGAGTCGAGGATAGTCGATAGTCGATAGTCGAGTCGAGTCGAGTCGATAGTCGAGTCGACAGTCGAGTCGAGGATAGTCGATAGTCGATAGTCGAGTCGAGTCGAGTCGATAGTCGAGTCGATAGTCGAGTCGATAGTCGAGTCGATAGTCGAGTCGATAGTCGAGTCGATAGTCGAGTCGATAGTCGAGTCGATAGTCGAGTCGATAGTCGAGTCGATAGTCGAGTCGATAGTCGAGTCGATAGTCGAGTCGATAGTCGAGTCGATAGTCGAGTCGATAGTCGAGTCGATAGTCGAGTCGATAGTCGAGTCGATAGTCGAGTCGATAGTCGAGTCGATAGTCGAGTCGATAGTCGAGTCGATAGTCGAGTCGATAGTCGAGTCGATAGTCGAGTCGATAGTCGAGTCGATAGTCGAGTCGATAGTCGAGTCGATAGTCGAGTCGATAGTCGAGTCGATAGTCGAGTCGATAGTCGAGTCGATAGTCGAGTCGATAGTCGAGTCGATAGTCGAGTCGATAGTCGAGTCGATAGTCGAGTCGATAGTCGAGTCGATAGTCGAGTCGATAGTCGAGTCGATAGTCGAGTCGATAGTCGAGTCGATAGTCGAGTCGATAGTCGAGTCGATAGTCGAGTCGATAGTCGAGTCGATAGTCGAGTCGATAGTCGAGTCGATAGTCGAGTCGAGTCGAGTCGATAGTCGAGTCGAGTCGAGTCGATAGTCGAGTCGAGTCGAGTGGATAGTCGAGTCGAGTCGAGTCGATAGTCGAGTCGAGTCGAGTCGATAGTCGAGTCGAGTCGAGTCGATAGTCGAGTCGAGTCGAGTCGAGTCGATAGTTGAGTCGAGTCGAGTCGATAGTCGAGTCGAGTCGAGTCGATAGTCGAGTCGACAGTCGAGTCGAGGATAGTCGATAGTCGATAGTCGAGTCGAGTCGAGTCGATAGTCGAGTCGATAGTCGAGTCGATAGTCGAGTCGATAGTCGAGTCGATAGTCGAGTCGATAGTCGAGTCGATAGTCGAGTCGATAGTCGAGTCGATAGTCGAGTCGATAGTCGAGTCGATAGTCGAGTCGATAGTCGAGTCGATAGTCGAGTCGATAGTCGAGTCGATAGTCGAGTCGATAGTCGAGTCGATAGTCGAGTCGATAGTCGAGTCGATAGTCGAGTCGATAGTCGAGTCGATAGTCGAGTCGATAGTCGAGTCGATAGTCGAGTCGATAGTCGAGTCGATAGTCGAGTCGATAGTCGAGTCGATAGTCGAGTCGATAGTCGAGTCGATAGTCGAGTCGATAGTCGAGTCGATAGTCGAGTCGATAGTCGAGTCGATAGTCGAGTCGATAGTCGAGTCGATATTCGAGTCGATAGTCGAGTCGATAGTCGAGTCGATAGTCGAGTCGATAGTCGAGTCGATAGTCGAGTCGATAGTCGAGTCGATAGTCGAGTCGATAGTCGAGTCGAGTCGAGTCGATAGTCGAGTCGAGTCGATAGTCGAGTCGAGTCGAGTCGAGAGTCGAGTCGAGTCGAGTCGATAGTCGAGTCGAGTCGAGTCGATAGTCCAGTCGAGTCGAGTGGATAGTCGAGTCGAGTCGAGTCGATAGTCGAGTCGAGTCGAGTCGATAGTCGAGTCGAGTCGAGTCGATAGTCGAGTCGAGTCGAGTCGATAGTCGAGTCGAGTCGAGTCGAGTCGATAGTTGAGTCGAGTCGAGTCGATAGTCGAGTCGAGTCGAGTCGATAGTCGAGTCGACAGTCGAGTCGAGGATAGTCGATAGTCGATAGTCGAGTCGAGTCGAGTCGATAGTCGAGTCGAGTCGAGTCGAGTCGATAGTCGAGTCGAGTCGAGTCGATAGTCGAGTCGAGTCGAGTCGATAGTCGAGTCGAGTCGAGTCGATAGTCGAGTCGAGTCGAGTCGATAGTCGAGTCGAGTCGAGTCGATAGTCGAGTCGAGTCGAGTCGATAGTCGAGTCGAGTCGAGTCGAGTCGAGTCGATAGTCGAGTCGAGTCGAGTCGATAGTCGAGTCGAGTCGAGTCGATAGTCGAGTCGACAGTCGAGTCGAGGATAGTCGATAGTCGATAGTCGAGTCGAGTCGAGTCGATAGTCGAGTCGAGTCGAGTCGAGTCGATAGTCGAGTCGAGTCGAGTCGATAGTCGAGTCGAGTCGAGTCGATAGTCGAGTCGAGTCGAGTCGATAGTCGA
Source organism: Pemphredon lugubris (assembly GCA_933228935.1). Taxonomy (NCBI): domain Eukaryota; kingdom Metazoa; phylum Arthropoda; class Insecta; order Hymenoptera; family Crabronidae; genus Pemphredon; species Pemphredon lugubris. Next base: position 41,763,934 of record OW121815.1, on the reverse strand, counting down.
GTCGAGTCGAGTCGATAGTCGAGTCGAGTCGAGTCGATAGTCGAGTCGAGTCGAGTCGAGTCGATAGTCGAGTCGAGTCGAGTCGAGTCGAGACGATAGTCGAGTCGAGTCGAGTCGATAGTCGAGTCGAGTCGAGTCGATAATCGAGTCGAGTCGAGTCGATAGTCGAGTCGACGATAGTCGATAGTCGAGTCGAGTCGAGTCGATAGTCGAGTCGAGTCGAGTCGATAGTCGAGTCGACGATAGTCGATAGTCGAGTCGAGTCGAGTCGATAGTCGAGTCGAGTCGAGTCGATAGTCGAGTCGAGTCGAGTCGAGTCGATAGTCGAGTCGAGTCGAGTCGATAGTCGAGTCGAGTCGAGTCGAGTCGATAGTCGAGTCGAGTCGATAGTCGAGTCGAGTCGAGTCGATAGTCGAGTCGAGTCGAGTCGATAGTCGAGTCGAGTCGATAGTCGATAGTTGAGTCGAGTCGAGTCGATAGTCGAGTCGAGTCGAGTCGATAGTCGAGTCGACAGTCGAGTCGAGGATAGTCGATAGTCGATAGTCGAGTCGAGTCGAGTCGATAGTCGAGTCGATAGTCGAGTCGATAGTCGAGTCGATAGTCGAGTCGATAGTCGAGTCGATAGTCGAGTCGATAGTCGAGTCGATAGTCGAGTCGATAGTCGAGTCGATAGTCGAGTCGATAGTCGAGTCGATAGTCGAGTCGATAGTCGAGTCGATAGTCGAGTCGATAGTCGAGTCGATAGTCGAGTCGATAGTCGAGTCGATAGTCGAGTCGATAGTCGAGTCGATAGTCGAGTCGATAGTCGAGTCGATAGTCGAGTCGATAGTCGAGTCGATAGTCGAGTCGATAGTCGAGTCGATAGTCGAGTCGATAGTCGAGTCGATAGTCGAGTCGATAGTCGAGTCGATAGTCGAGTCGATAGTCGAGTCGATAGTCGAGTCGATAGTCGAGTCGATAGTCGAGTCGATATTCGAGTCGATAGTCGAGTCGATAGTCGAGTCGATAGTCGAGTCGATAGTCGAGTCGATAGTCGAGTCGATAGTCGAGTCGATAGTCGAGTCGATAGTCGAGTCGATAGTCGAGTCGAGTCGAGTCGATAGTCGAGTCGAGTCGATAGTCGAGTCGAGTCGAGTCGATAGTCGAGTCGAGTCGAGTCGATAGTCGAGTCGAGTCGAGTCGATAGTCCAGTCGAGTCGAGTGGATAGTCGAGTCGAGTCGAGTCGATAGTCGATAGTCGAGTCGAGTCGAGTCGATAGTCGAGTCGAGTCGAGTCGAGTCGATAGTCGAGTCGAGTCGAGTCGATAGTCGAGTCGAGTCGAGTCGATAGTCGAGTCGAGTCGAGTCGATAGTCGAGTCGATAGTCGAGTCGATAGTCGAGTCGATAGTCGAGTCGATAGTCGAGTCGATAGTCGAGTCGATAGTCGAGTCGATAGTCGAGTCGATAGTCGAGTCGATAGTCGAGTCGATAGTCGAGTCGATAGTCGAGTCGATAGTCGAGTCGATAGTCGAGTCGATAGTCGAGTCGATAGTCGAGTCGATAGTCGAGTCGATAGTCGAGTCGATAGTCGAGTCGAGTCGAGTCGATAGTCGAGTCGAGTCGATAGTCGAGTCGAGTCGAGTCGAGTCGAGTCGATAGTCGAGTCGAGTCGAGTCGATAGTCCAGTCGAGTCGAGTGGATAGTCGAGTCGAGTCGAGTCGATAGTCGAGTCGAGTCGAGTCGATAGTCGAGTCGAGTCGAGTCGATAGTCGAGTCGAGTCGAGTCGATAGTCGAGTCGAGTCGAGTCGAGTCGATAGTTGAGTCGAGTCGAGTCGATAGTCGAGTCGAGTCGAGTCGATAGTCGAGTCGACAGTCGAGTCGAGGATAGTCGATAGTCGATAGTCGAGTCGAGTCGAGTCGATAGTCGAGTCGAGTCGAGTCGAGTCGATAGTCGAGTCGAGTCGAGTCGATAGTCGAGTCGAGTCGAGTCGATAGTCGAGTCGAGTCGAGTCGATAGTCGAGTCGAGTCGAGTCGATAGTCGAGTCGAGTCGAGTCGATAGTCGAGTCGAGTCGAGTCGATAGTCGAGTCGAGTCGAGTCGAGTCGAGTCGATAGTCGAGTCGAGTCGAGTCGATAGTCGAGTCGAGTCGAGTCGATAATCGAGTCGAGTCGAGTCGATAGTCGAGTCGACGATAGTCGATAGTCGAGTCGAGTCGAGTCGATAGTCGAGTCGAGTCGAGTCGATAGTCGAGTCGACGATAGTCGATAGTCGAGTCGAGTCGAGTCGATAGTCGAGTCGAGTCGAGTCGATAGTCGAGTCGAGTCGAGTCGAGTCGATAGTCGAGTCGAGTCGAGTCGATAGTCGAGTCGAGTCGAGTCGAGTCGATAGTCGAGTCGAGTCGATAGTCGAGTCGAGTCGAGTCGATAGTCGAGTCGAGTCGAGTCGATAGTCGAGTCGAGTCGATAGTCGAGTCGAGTCGAGTCGAATCGATAGTCGAGTCGATAGTCGAGTCGATAGTCGAGTCGATAGTCGAGTCGATAGTCGAGTCGATAGTCGAGTCGATAGTCGAGTCGATAGTCGAGTCGATAGTCGAGTCGATAGTCGAGTCGATAGTCGAGTCGATAGTCGAGTCGATAGTCGAGTCGATAGTCGAGTCGATAGTCGAGTCGATAGTCGAGTCGATAGTCGAGTCGATAGTCGAGTCGATAGTCGAGTCGAGTCGAGTCGATAGTCGAGTCGAGTCGAGTCGATAGTCGAGTCGAGTCGAGTCGATAGTCGAGTCGAGTCGATAGTCGAGTCGAGTCGATAGTCGAGTCGATAGTCCATTCGAGTCGAGTCGATAGTCGAGTCGAGTCGAGTCGATAGTCGAGTCGAGTCGAGTCGACAGTCGAGTCGAGGATAGTCGATAGTCGAGTCGAGTCGAGTCGATAGTCGAGTCGATAGTCGAGTCGATAGTCGAGTCGATAGTCGAGTCGATAGTCGAGTCGATAGTCGAGTCGATAGTCGAGTCGATAGTCGAGTCGATAGTCGAGTCGATAGTCGAGTCGATAGTCGAGTCGATAGTCGAGTCGATAGTCGAGTCGATAGTCGAGTCGATAGTCGAGTCGATAGTCGAGTCGATAGTCGAGTCGATAGTCGAGTCGATAGTCGAGTCGATAGTCGAGTCGATAGTCGAGTCGATAGTCGAGTCGATAGTCGAGTCGATAGTCGAGTCGAGTCGAGTCGATAGTCGAGTCGAGTCGAGTCGATAGTCTAGTCGAGTCGATAGTCGAGTCGAGTCGAGTCGATAGTCGAGTCGAGTCGAGTCGATAGTCGAGTCGAGTCGAGTCGATAGTCCAGTCGAGTCGAGTGGATAGTCGAGTCGAGTCGAGTCGATAGTCGAGTCGAGTCGAGTCGATAGTCGAGTCGAGTCGAGTCGATAGTCGAGTCGAGTCGAGTCGATAGTCGAGTCGAGTCGAGTCGAGTCGATAGTTGAGTCGAGTCGAGTCGATAGTCGAGTCGAGTCGAGTCGATAGTCGAGTCGACAGTCGAGTCGAGGATAGTCGATAGTCGATAGTCGAGTCGAGTCGAGTCGATAGTCGAGTCGATAGTCGAGTCGATAGTCGAGTCGATAGTCGAGTCGATAGTCGAGTCGATAGTCGAGTCGATAGTCGAGTCGATAGTCGAGTCGATAGTCGAGTCGATAGTCGAGTCGATAGTCGAGTCGATAGTCGAGTCGATAGTCGAGTCGATAGTCGAGTCGATAGTCGAGTCGATAGTCGAGTCGATAGTCGAGTCGATAGTCGAGTCGATAGTCGAGTCGATAGTCGAGTCGATAGTCGAGTCGATAGTCGAGTCGATAGTCGCGTCGATAGTCGAGTCGATAGTCGAGTCGATAGTCGAGTCGATAGTCGAGTCGATAGTCGAGTCGATAGTCGAGTCGATAGTCGAGTCGAGTCGAGTCGATAGTCGAGTCGAGTCGAGTCGATAGTCGAGTCGAGTCGAGTCGATAGTCGAGTCGAGTCGATAGTCGAGTCGAGTCGATAGTCGAGTCGATAGCCCATTCGAGTCGAGTCGATAGTCGAGTCGAGTCGAGTCGATAGTCGAGTCGAGTCGAGTCGACAGTCGAGTCGAGGATAGTCGATAGTCGAGTCGAGTCGAGTCGATAATCGAGTCGATAGTCGAGTCGATAGTCGAGTCGATAGTCGAGTCGATAGTCGAGTCGATAGTCGAGTCGATAGTCGAGTCGATAGTCGAGTCGATAGTCGAGTCGATAGTCGAGTCGATAGTCGAGTCGATAGTCGAGTCGATAGTCGAGTCGATAGTCGAGTCGATAGTCGAGTCGATAGTCGAGTCGATAGTCGAGTCGATAGTCGAGTCGATAGTCGAGTCGATAGTCGAGTCGATAGTCGAGTCGAGTCGAGTCGATAGTCGAGTCGAGTCGAGTCGATAGTCGAGTCGAGTCGATAGTCGAGTCGAGTCGAGTCGATAGTCGAGTCGAGTCGAGTCGATAGTCGAGTCGAGTCGAGTCGATAGTCCAGTCGAGTCGAGTGGATAGTCGAGTCGAGTCGAGTCGATAGTCGAGTCGAGTCGAGTCGATAGTCGAGTCGAGTCGAGTCGATAGTCGAGTCGAGTCGAGTCGATAGTCGAGTCGAGTCGAGTCGAGTCGATAGTTGAGTCGAGTCGAGTCGATAGTCGAGTCGAGTCGAGTCGATAGTCGAGTCGACAGTCGAGTCGAGGATAGTCGATAGTCGAGTCGAGTCGAGTCGATAGTCGAGTCGATAGTCGAGTCGATAGTCGAGTCGATAGTCGAGTCGATAGTCGAGTCGATAGTCGAGTCGATAGTCGAGTCGATAGTCGAGTCGATAGTCGAGTCGATAGTCGAGTCGATAGTCGAGTCGATAGTCGAGTCGATAGTCGAGTCGATAGTCGAGTCGATAGTCGAGTCGATAGTCGAGTCGATAGTCGAGTCGATAGTCGAGTCGATAGTCGAGTCGATAGTCGAGTCGATAGTCGAGTCGATAGTCGAGTCGATAGTCGAGTCGATAGTCGAGTCGATAGTCGAGTCGATAGTCGAGTCGATAGTCGAGTCGATAGTCGAGTCGATAGTCGAGTCGATAGTCGAGTCGATAGTCGAGTCGATAGTCGAGTCGATAGTCGAGTCGATAGTCGAGTCGATAGTCGAGTCGATAGTCGAGTCGATAGTCGAGTCGATAGTCGAGTCGATAGTCGAGTCGATAGTCGAGTCGATAGTCGAGTCGATAGTCGAGTCGATAGTCGAGTCGATAGTCGAGTCGATAGTCGAGTCGAGTCGAGTCGATAGTCGAGTCGAGTCGAGTCGATAGTCTAGTCGAGTCGATAGTCGAGTCGAGTCGAGTCGATAGTCGAGTCGAGTCGAGTCGATAGTCGAGTCGAGTCGAGTCGATAGTCCAGTCGAGTCGAGTGGATAGTCGAGTCGAGTCGAGTCGATAGTCGAGTCGAGTCGAGTCGATAGTCGAGTCGAGTCGAGTCGATAGTCGAGTCGAGTCGAGTCGATAGTCGAGTCGAGTCGAGTCGAGTCGATAGTTGAGTCGAGTCGAGTCGATAGTCGAGTCGAGTCGAGTCGATAGTCGAGTCGACAGTCGAGTCGAGGATAGTCGATAGTCGATAGTCGAGTCGAGTCGGGTCGATAGTCGAGTCGATAGTCGAGTCGATAGTCGAGTCGATAGTCGAGTCGATAGTCGAGTCGATAGTCGAGTCGATAGTCGAGTCGATAGTCGAGTCGATAGTCGAGTCGATAGTCGAGTCGATAGTCGAGTCGATAGTCGAGTCGATAGTCGAGTCGATAGTCGAGTCGATAGTCGAGTCGATAGTCGAGTCGATAGTCGAGTCGATAGTCGAGTCGATAGTCGAGTCGATAGTCGAGTCGATAGTCGAGTCGATAGTCGAGTCGATAGTCGAGTCGATAGTCGCGTCGATAGTCGAGTCGATAGTCGAGTCGATAGTCGAGTCGATAGTCGAGTCGATAGTCGAGTCGATAGTCGAGTCGATAGTCGAGTCGAGTCGAGTCGATAGTCGAGTCGAGTCGAGTCGATAGTCGAGTCGAGTCGAGTCGATAGTCGAGTCGAGTCGATAGTCGAGTCGAGTCGATAGTCGAGTCGATAGCCCATTCGAGTCGAGTCGATAGTCGAGTCGAGTCGAGTCGATAGTCGAGTCGAGTCGAGTCGACAGTCGAGTCGAGGATAGTCGATAGTCGAGTCGAGTCGAGTCGATAATATAGTCGATAGTCGAGTCGATAGTCGAGTCGATAGTCGAGTCGATAGTCGAGTCGATAGTCGAGTCGATAGTCGAGTCGATAGTCGAGTCGATAGTCGAGTCGATAGTCGAGTCGATAGTCGAGTCGATAGTCGAGTCGATAGTCGAGTCGATAGTCGAGTCGATAGTCGAGTCGATAGTCGAGTCGATAGTCGAGTCGATAGTCGAGTCGATAGTCGAGTCGATAGTCGAGTCGATAGTCGAGTCGAGTCGAGTCGATAGTCGAGTCGAGTCGAGTCGATAGTCGAGTCGAGTCGATAGTCGAGTCGAGTCGAGTCGATAGTCGAGTCGAGTCGAGTCGATAGTCGAGTCGAGTCGAGTCGATAGTCCAGTCGAGTCGAGTGGATAGTCGAGTCGAGTCGAGTCGATAGTCGAGTCGAGTCGAGTCGATAGTCGAGTCGAGTCGAGTCGATAGTCGAGTCGAGTCGAGTCGATAGTCGAGTCGAGTCGAGTCGAGTCGATAGTTGAGTCGAGTCGAGTCGATAGTCGAGTCGAGTCGAGTCGATAGTCGAGTCGACAGTCGAGTCGAGGATAGTCGATAGTCGAGTCGAGTCGAGTCGATAGTCGAGTCGATAGTCGAGTCGATAGTCGAGTCGATAGTCGAGTCGATAGTCGAGTCGATAGTCGAGTCGATAGTCGAGTCGATAGTCGAGTCGATAGTCGAGTCGATAGTCGAGTCGATAGTCGAGTCGATAGTCGAGTCGATAGTCGAGTCGATAGTCGAGTCGATAGTCGAGTCGATAGTCGAGTCGATAGTCGAGTCGATAGTCGAGTCGATAGTCGAGTCGATAGTCGAGTCGATAGTCGAGTCGATAGTCGAGTCGATAGTCGAGTCGATAGTCGAGTCGATAGTCGAGTCGATAGTCGAGTCGATAGTCGAGTCGATAGTCGAGTCGATAGTCGAGTCGATAGTCGAGTCGATAGTCGAGTCGATAGTCGAGTCGATAGTCGAGTCGATAGTCGAGTCGATAGTCGAGTCGATAGTCGAGTCGATAGTCGAGTCGATAGTCGAGTCGATAGTCGAGTCGAGTCGATAGTCGAGTCGAGTCGATAGTCGAGTCGAGTCGATAGTCGAGTCGATAGTCCATTCGAGTCGAGTCGATAGTCGAGTCGAGTCGAGTCGATAGTCGAGTCGAGTCGAGTCGACAGTCGAGTCGAGGATAGTCGATAGTCGAGTCGAGTCGAGTCGATAGTCGAGTCGATAGTCGAGTCGATAGTCGAGTCGATAGTCGAGTCGATAGTCGAGTCGATAGTCGAGTCGATAGTCGAGTCGATAGTCGAGTCGATAGTCGAGTCGATAGTCGAGTCGATAGTCGAGTCGATAGTCGAGTCGATAGTCGAGTCGATAGTCGAGTCGATAGTCGAGTCGATAGTCGAGTCGATAGTCGAGTCGATAGTCGAGTCGATAGTCGAGTCGATAGTCGAGTCGATAGTCGAGTCGATAGTCGAGTCGATAGTCGAGTCGATAGTCGAGTCGATAGTCGAGTCGATAGTCGAGTCGATAGTCGAGTCGATAGTCGAGTCGATAGTCGAGTCGATAGTCGAGTCGATAGTCGAGTCGATAGTCGAGTCGAGTCGAGTCGATAGTCGAGTCGAGTCGATAGTCGAGTCGAGTCGAGTCGATAGTCGAGTCGAGACGATAGTCGAGTCGAGTCGAGTCGATAGTCGAGTCGAGTCGAGTCGATAGTCGAGTCGAGTCGAGTCGATAGTCCAGTCGAGTCGAGTGGATAGTCGAGTCGAGTCGAGTCGATAGTCGAGTCGAGTCGAGTCGATAGTCGAGTCGAGTCGAGTCGATAGTCGAGTCGGGTCGAGTCGATAGTCGAGTCGAGTCGAGTCGAGTCGAGTCGAGTCGATAGTCGTGTCGAGTCGAGTCGATAGTCGAGTCGAGTCGAGTCGAGTCGATAGTTGAGTCGAGTCGAGTCGATAGTCGAGTCGAGTCGAGTCGATAGTCGAGTCGACAGTCGAGTCGAGGATAGTCGATAGTCGATAGTCGAGTCGAGTCGAGTCGATAGTCGAGTCGAGTCGAGTCGAGTCGATAGTCGAGTCGAGTCGAGTCGATAGTCGAGTCGAGTCGAGTCGATAGTCGAGTCGAGTCGAGTCGATAGTCGAGTCGAGTCGAGTCGATAGTCGAGTCGAGTCGAGTCGAGTCGATAGTCGAGTCGAGTCGAGTCGATAGTCGAGTCGAGTCGATAATCGAGTCGAGTCGAGTCGATAGTCGAGTCGACGATAGTCGATAGTCGAGTCGAGTCGAGTCGATAGTCGAGTCGAGTCGAGTCGATAGTCGAGTCGAGTCGAGTCGAGTCGATAGTCGAGTCGAGTCGAGTCGATAGTCGAGTCGAGTCGAGTCGAGTCGATAGTCGAGTCGAGTCGATAGTCGAGTCGAGTCGAGTCGATAGTCGAGTCGAGTCGAGTCGATAGTCGAGTCGAGTCGAGTCGAATCGATAGTCGAGTCGATAGTCGAGTCGAGTCGAGTCGACAGTCGAGTCGAGGATAGTCGATAGTCGATAGTCGAGTCGAGTCGAGTCGATAGTCGAGTCGATAGTCGAGTCGAGTCGAGTCGAGTCGATAGTCGAGTCGATAGTCGAGTCGATAGTCGAGTCGATAGTCGAGTCGATAGTCGAGTCGATAGTCGAGTCGATAGTCGAGTCGATAGTCGAGTCGATAGTCGAGTCGATAGTCGAGTCGATAGTCGAGTCGATAGTCGAGTCGATAGTCGAGTCGATAGTCGAGTCGATAGTCGAGTCGATAGTCGAGTCGATAGTCGAGTCGATAGTCGAGTCGATAGTCGAGTCGATAGTCGAGTCGATAGTCGAGTCGATAGTCGAGTCGAGTCGAGTCGATAGTCGAGTCGAGTCGAGTCGATAGTCGAGTCGAGTCGAGTCGAGTCGAGTCGATAGTCGAGTCGAGTCGAGTCGATAGTCGAGTCGAGTCGAGTCGATAGTCCAGTCGAGTCGAGTGGATAGTCGAGTCGAGTCGAGTCGATAGTCGAGTCGAGTCGAGTCGATAGTCGAGTCGAGTCGAGTCGATAGTCGAGTCGATAGTCGAGTCGATAGTCGAGTCGATAGTCGAGTCGATAGTCGAGTCGAGTCGAGTCGATAGTCGAGTCGAGTCGAGTCGATAGTCGAGTCGAGTCGATAGTCGAGTCGAGTCGAGTCGATAGTCCAGTCGAGTCGAGTGGATAGTCGAGTCGAGTCGAGTCGATAGTCGAGTCGAGTCGAGTCGATAGTCGAGTCGAGTCGAGTCGATAGTCGAGTCGAGTCGAGTCGATAGTCGAGTCGAGTCGAGTCGAGTCGATAGTTGAGTCGAGTCGAGTCGATAGTCGAGTCGAGTCGAGTCGATAGTCGAGTCGACAGTCGAGTCGAGGATAGTCGATAGTCGATAGTCGAGTCGAGTCGAGTCGATAGTCGAGTCGAGTCGAGTCGATAGTCGAGTCGAGTCGAGTCGATAGTCGAGTCGAGTCGAGTCGATAGTCGAGTCGAGTCGAGTCGATAGTCGAGTCGAGTCGAGTCGATAGTCGAGTCGAGTCGAGTCGAGTCGAGTCGATAGTCGAGTCGAGTCGAGTCGATAGTCGAGTCGAGTCGAGTCGATAATCGAGTCGAGTCGAGTCGATAGTCGAGTCGACGATAGTCGATAGTCGAGTCGAGTCGAGTCGATAGTCGAGTCGAGTCGAGTCGATAGTCGAGTCGAGTCGAGTCGAGTCGATAGTCGAGTCGAGTCGAGTCGATAGTCGAGTCGAGTCGAGTCGAGTCGATAGTCGAGTCGAGTCGATAGTCGAGTCGAGTCGAGTCGATAGTCGAGTCGAGTCGATAGTCGAGTCGAGTCGAGTCGAATCGATAGTCGAGTCGATAGTCGAGTCGAGTCGAGTCGACAGTCGAGTCGAGGATAGTCGATAGTCGATAGTCGAGTCGAGTCGAGTCGATAGTCGAGTCGATAGTCGAGTCGAGTCGAGTCGATAGTCGAGTCGATAGTCGAGTCGATAGTCGAGTCGATAGTCGAGTCGATAGTCGAGTCGATAGTCGAGTCGATAGTCGAGTCGATAGTCGAGTCGATAGTCGAGTCGATAGTCGAGTCGATAGTCGAGTCGATAGTCGAGTCGATAGTCGAGTCGATAGTCGAGTCGATAGTCGAGTCGATAGTCGAGTCGATAGTCGAGTCGATAGTCGAGTCGATAGTCGAGTCGATAGTCGAGTCGATAGTCGAGTCGATAGTCGAGTCGATAGTCGAGTCGAGTCGAGTCGATAGTCGAGTCGAGTCGAGTCGATAGTCGAGTCGAGTCGAGTCGATAGTCGAGTCGAGTCGAGTCGATAGTCCAGTCGAGTCGAGTGGATAGTCGAGTCGAGTCGAGTCGATAGTCGAGTCGAGTCGAGTCGATAGTCGAGTCGAATCGAGTCGAGTCGATAGTCGAGTCGAGTCGAGTCGATAGTCGAGTCGAGTCGAGTCGAGTCGATAGTTGAGTCGAGTCGAGTCGATAGTCGAGTCGAGTCGAGTCGATAGTCGAGTCGACAGTCGAGTCGAGGATAGTCGATAGTCGATAGTCGAGTCGAGTCGAGTCGATAGTCGAGTCGATAGTCGAGTCGATAGTCGAGTCGAGTCGATAGTCGAGTCGAGTCGATAGTCGAGTCGATAGTCCCTTCGAGTCGAGTCGATAGTCGAGTCGAGTCGAGTCGATAGTCGAGTCGAGTCGAGTCGACAGTCGAGTCGAGGATAGTCGATAGTCGAGTCGAGTCGAGTCGATAGTCGAGTCGATAGTCGAGTCGATAGTCGAGTCGATAGTCGAGTCGATAGTCGAGTCGATAGTCGAGTCGATAGTCGAGTCGATAGTCGAGTCGATAGTCGAGTCGATAGTCGAGTCGATAGTCGAGTCGATAGTCGAGTCGATAGTCGAGTCGATAGTCGAGTCGATAGTCGAGTCGATAGTCGAGTCGATAGTCGAGTCGATAGTCGAGTCGATAGTCGAGTCGATAGTCGAGTCGATAGTCGAGTCGATAGTCGAGTCGATAGTCGAGTCGATAGTCGAGTCGATAGTCGAGTCGATAGTCGAGTCGATAGTCGAGTCGATAGTCGAGTCGATAGTCGAGTCGATAGTCGAGTCGATAGTCGAGTCGATAGTCGAGTCGATAGTCGAGTCGAGTCGAGTCGATAGTCGAGTCGATAGTCGAGTCGAGTCGAGTCGATAGTCGAGTCGAGTCGATAGTCGAGTCGAGTCGAGTCGATAGTCGAGTCGAGTCGAGTCGATAGTCGAGTCGAGTCGAGTCGATAGTCCAGTCGAGTCGAGTGGATAGTCGAGTCGAGTCGAGTCGATAGTCGAGTCGAGTCGAGTCGATAGTCGAGTCGAGTCGAGTCGATAGTCGAGTCGAGTCGAGTCGATAGTCGAGTCGAGTCGAGTCGAGTCGATAGTTGAGTCGAGTCGAGTCGATAGTCGAGTCGAGTCGAGTCGATAGTCGAGTCGACAGTCGAGTCGAGGATAGTCGAAGGTCGATAGTCGAGTCGAGTCGAGTCGATAGTCGAGTCGAGTCGAGTCGAGTCGATAGTCGAGTCGAGTCGAGTCGATAGTCGAGTCGAGTCGAGTCGATAGTCGAGTCGAGTCGAGTCGATAGTCGAGTCGAGTCGAGTCGATAGTCGAGTCGAGTCGAGTCGAGTCGATAGTCGAGTCGAGTCGATAGTCGAGTCGAGTCGAGTCGAGTCGAGTCGATAGTCGAGTCGAGTCGAGTCGATAGTCGAGTCGAGTCGAGTCGATAATCGAGTCGAGTCGAGTCGATAGTCGAGTCGACGATAGTCGATAGTCGAGTCGAGTCGAGTCGATAGTCGAGTCGAGTCGAGTCGATAGTCGAGTCGAGTCGAGTCGAGTCGATAGTCGAGTCGAGTCGAGTCGATAGTCGAGTCGAGTCGAGTCGAGTCGATAGTCGAGTCGAGTCGATAGTCGAGTCGAGTCGAGTCGATAGTCGAGTCGAGTCGAGTCGATAGTCGAGTCGAGTCGAGTCGATAGTCGAGTCGAGTCGATAGTCGAGTCGAGTCGAGTCGAATCGATAGTCGAGTCGATAGTCGAGTCGAGTCGAGTCGACAGTCGAGTCGAGGATAGTCGATAGTCGATAGTCGAGTCGAGTCGAGTCGATAGTCGAGTCGATAGTCGAGTCGAGTCGATAGTCGAGTCGATAGTCGAGTCGATAGTCGAGTCGATAGTCGAGTCGATAGTCGAGTCGATAGTCGAGTCGATAGTCGAGTCGATAGTCGAGTCGATAGTCGAGTCGATAGTCGAGTCGATAGTCGAGTCGATAGTCGAGTCGATAGTCGAGTCGATAGTCGAGTCGATAGTCGAGTCGATAGTCGAGTCGATAGTCGAGTCGATAGTCGAGTCGATAGTCGAGTCGATAGTCGAGTCGATAGTCGAGTCGATAGTCGAGTCGAGTCGAGTCGATAGTCGAGTCGATAGTCGAGTCGATAGTCCATTCGAGTCGAGTCGATAGTCCATTCGAGTCGAGTCGATAGTCGAGTCGAGTCGAGTCGATAGTCGAGTCGAGTCGAGTCGACAGTCGAGTCGAGGATAGTCGATAGTCGAGTCGAGTCGAGTCGATAGTCGAGTCGAGTCGAGTCGATAGTCGAGTCGTGTCGAGTCGATAGTCGAGTCGAGTCGAGTCGATAGTCGAGTCGAGTCGAGTCGATAGTCGAGTCGATAGTCCAGTCAAGTCGAGTCGATAGTCGAGTCGAGTCGAGTCGATAGTCGAGTCGAGTCGAGTCGATAGTCGAGTCGAGTCGAGTCGATAGTCGAGTCGAGTCGAGTCGATAGTCGAGTCGAGTCGAGTCGATAGTCGAGTCGAGTCGAGTCGATAGTCGAGTCGAGTCGAGTCGATAGTCGAGTCGAGTCGAGTCGATAGTCGAGTCGACAGTCGAGTCGAGGATAGTCGATAGTCGATAGTCGAGTCGTGTCGATAGTCGAGTCGAGTCGATAGTCGAGTCGAGTCGATAGTCGAGTCGAGTCGAGTCGAGTCGAGTCGAGTCGATAGTCGAGTCGAGTCGAGTCGATAGTCGAGTCGAGTCGGGTCGATAGTCGAGTCGAGTCGAGTCGAGTCGATAGTTGAGTCGAGTCGAGTCGATAGTCGAGTCGAGTCGAGTCGATAGTCGAGTCGACAGTCGAGTCGAGGATAGTCGATAGTCGATAGTCGAGTCGAGTCGAGTCGATAGTCGAGTCGAGTCGATAGTCGAGTCGAGTCGAGTCGATAGTCGAGTCGAGTCGAGTCGATAGTCGAGTCGAGTCGAGTCGATAGTCGAGTCGAGTCGAGTCGATAGTCGAGTCGATAGTCCAGTCGAGTCGAGTCGATAGTCGAGTCGTGTCGAGTCGAGTCGATAGTTGAGTCGAGTCGAGTCGATAGTCGAGTCGATAGTCGAGTCGATAGTCGAGTCGATAGTCGAGTCGATAGTCGAGTCGATAGTCGAGTCGATAGTCGAGTCGATAGTCGAGTCGATAGTCGAGTCGATAGTCGAGTCGATAGTCGAGTCGATAGTCGAGTCGATAGTCGAGTCGATAGTCGAGTCGATAGTCGAGTCGATAGTCGAGTCGATAGTCGAGTCGATAGTCGAGTCGATAGTCGAGTCGATAGTCGAGTCGAGTCGAGTCGATAGTTGAGTCGAGTCGAGTCGATAGTCGAGTCGAGTCGAGTCGATAGTCGAGTCGACAGTCGAGTCGAGGATAGTCGATAGTCGATAGTCGAGTCGTGTCGATAGTCGAGTCGAGTCGATAGTCGAGTCGAGTCGATAGTCGAGTCGAGTCGAGTCAAGTCGAGTCGATAGTCGAGTCGAGTCGAGTCGATAGTCGAGTCGAGTCGAGTCGATAGTCGAGTCGAGTCGATAGTCGAGTCGATAGTAGAGTCGAGTCGAGTCGATAGTCGAGTCGAGTCGAGTCGATAGTCGAGTCGATAGTCCAGTCGAGTCGAGTCGATAGTCGAGTCGTGTCGAGTCGAGTCGATAGTTGAGTCGAGTCGAGTCGATAGTCGAGTCGAGTCGAGTCGATAGTCGAGTCGATAGTCGAGTCGATAGTCGAGTCGATAGTCGAGTCGATAGTCGAGTCGATAGTCGAGTCGATAGTCGAGTCGATAGTCGAGTCGATAGTCGAGTCGATAGTCGAGTCGATAGTCGAGTCGATAGTCGAGTCGATAGTCGAGTCGATAGTCGAGTCGATAGTCGAGTCGATAGTCGAGTCGATAGTCGAGTCGATAGTCGAGTCGATAGTCGAGTCGATAGTCGAGTCGATAGTCGAGTCGATAGTCGAGTCGATAGTCGAGTCGATAGTCGAGTCGATAGTCGAGTCGATAGTCGAGTCGATAGTCGAGTCGATAGTCGAGTCGATAGTCGAGTCGATAGTCGAGTCGATAGTCGAGTCGATAGTCGAGTCGATAGTCGAGTCGATAGTCGAGTCGATAGTCGAGTCGAGTCGAGTCGATAGTCGAGTCGAGTCGAGTCGATAGTCGAGTCGAGTCGGGTCGATAGTCGAGTCGAGTCGAGTCGAGTCGATAGTTGAGTCGAGTCGAGTCGATAGTCGAGTCGAGTCGAGTCGATAGTCGAGTCGACAGTCGAGTCGAGTCGAGTCGATAGTCGAGTCGAGTCGATAGTCGAGTCGAGTCGAGTCGATAGTCGAGTCGAGTCGATAGTCGAGTCGATAGTCGAGTCGAGTCGAGTCGATAGTCGAGTCGAGTCGAGTCGATAGTCGAGTCGATAGTCCAGTCGAGTCGAGTCGATAGTCGAGTCGTGTCGAGTCGAGTCGATAGTCGAGTCGAGTCGAGTCGATAGTCGAGTCGAGTCGAGTCGATAGTCGAGTCGATAGTCGAGTCGATAGTCGAGTCGATAGTCGAGTCGATAGTCGAGTCGATAGTCGAGTCGATAGTCGAGTCGATAGTCGAGTCGATAGTCGAGTCGATAGTCGAGTCGATAGTCGAGTCGATAGTCGAGTCGATAGTCGAGTCGATAGTCGAGTCGATAGTCGAGTCGATAGTCGAGTCGATAGTCGAGTCGATAGTCGAGTCGATAGTCGAGTCGATAGTCGAGTCGATAGTCGAGTCGATAGTCGAGTCGATAGTCGAGTCGATAGTCGAGTCGATAGTCGAGTCGATAGTCGAGTCGATAGTCGAGTCGATAGTCGAGTCGATAGTCGAGTCGATAGTCGAGTCGATAGTCGAGTCGATAGTCGAGTCGATAGTCGAGTCGATAGTCGAGTCGATAGTCGAGTCGATAGTCGAGTCGATAGTCGAGTCGATAGTCGAGTCGATAGTCGAGTCGATAGTCGAGTCGATAGTCAAGTCGATAGTCGATAGTCGAGTCGATAGTCGAGTCGATAGTCGAGTCGATAGTCGAGTCGATAGTCGAGTCGATAGTCGAGTCGATAGTCGAGTCGATTGTCGAGTCGATAGTCGAGTCGATAGTCGAGTCGAGTCGAGTCGATAGTCGAGTCGAGTCGAGTCGATAGTCGAGTCGAGTCGATAGTCGAGTCGATAGTCCATTCGAGTCGAGTCGATAGTCGAGGCGAGTCGAGTCGATAGTCGAGTCGAGTCGAGTCGACAGTCGAGTCGAGGATAGTCGATAGTCGAGTCGAGTCGATAGTCGAGTCGAGTCGAGTCGATAGTCGAGTCGAGTCGATAGTCGAGTCGAGTCGAGTCGATAGTCGAGTCGACAGTCGAGTCGAGGATAGTCGATAGTCGATAGTCGAGTCGAGTCGATAGTCGAGTCGAGTCGTGTCGATAGTCGAGTCGAGTCGAGTCGATAGTTGAGTCGAGTCGAGTCGATAGTCGAGTCGAGTCGAGTCGATAGTCGAGTCGACAGTCGAGTCGAGGATAGTCGATAGTCGATAGTCGAGTCGAGTCGAGTCGATAGTCGAGTCGAGTCAATAGTCGAGTCGAGTCGAGTCGATAGTCGAGTCGAGTCGAGTCGAGTCGATAGTCGAGTCGAGTCGAGTCGATAGTCGAGTCGAGTCGAGTCGATAGTCGAGTCGATAGTCCAGTGGAGTCGAGTCGATAGTCGAGTCGAGTCGAGTCGATAGTCGAGTCGAGTCGAGTCCATAGTCGAGTCGAGTCGAGTCGAGTCGATAGTTGAGTCGAGTCGAGTCGATAGTCGAGTCGAGTCGTGTCGATAGTCGAGTCGACAGTCGAGTCGAGGATAGTCGATAGTCGATAGTCGAGTCGAGTCGAGTCGATAGTCGAGTCGAGTCGAGTCGATAGTCGAGTCGAGTCGAGTCGAGTCGATAGTCGAGTCGAGTCGAGTCGATAGTCGAGTCGAGTCGAGTCGATAGTCGAGTCGAGTCGAGTCGATAGTCGAGTCGAGTCGAGTCGAGTCGATAGTTGAGTCGAGTCGAGTCGAGTCGATAGTCGAGTCGACAGTCGAGTCGAGGATAGTCGATAGTCGATAGTCGAGTCGAGTCGAGTCGATAGTCGAGTCGAGTCGAGTCGAGTCGATAGTTGAGTCGAGTCGAGTCGATAGTTGAGTCGAGTCGAGTCGATAGTCGAGTCGAGTCGAGTCGATAGTCGAGTCGAGTCGAGTCGATAGTCGAGTCGAGTCGAGTCGATAGTCGAGTCGAGTCGATAGTCGAGTCGAGTCGAGTCGAGTCGATAGTTGAGTCGAGTCGAGTCGATAGTCGAGTCGAGTCGAGTCGATAGTCGAGTCGACAGTCGAGTCGAGGATAGTCGATAGTCGATAGTCGAGTCGAGTCGAGTCGATAGTCGAGTCGAGTCGGGTCGATAGTCGAGTCGAGTCGAGTCGATAGTTGAGTCGAGTCGAGTCGATAGTCGAGTCGAGTCGAGTCGATAGTCGAGTCGACAGTCGAGTCGACAGTCGAGTCGAGGATAGTCGATAGTCGAGTCGAGTCGAGTCGACAGTCGAGTCGAGGATAGTCGATAGTCGAGTCGAGTCGAGTCGATAGTCGAGTCGAGTCGAGTCGAGTCGAGTCGATAGTCGAGTCGAGTCGAGTCGATAGTCGAGTCGAGTCGAGTCGATAGTCGAGTCGATAGTCCAGTCGAGTCGAGTCGATAGTCGAGTCGAGTCGAGTCGATAGTCGAGTCGAGTCGGGTCGATAGTCG
>OW121815.1:41726103-41746422 GCA_933228935.1 Pemphredon lugubris | reverse complement strand
GTCGATAGTCGATAGTCGATAGTCGATAGTCGATAGTCGATAGTCGATAGTCGATAGTCGATAGTCGATAGTCGATAGTCGATAGTCGATAGTCGATAGTCGATAGTCGATAGTCGATAGTCGATAGTCGATAGTCGATAGTCGATAGTCGATAGTCGATAGTCGATAGTCGATAGTCGATAGTCGATAGTCGATAGTCGATAGTCGATAGTCGATAGTCGATAGTCGATAGTCGATAGTCGATAGTCGATAGTCGATAGTCGATAGTCGATAGTCGATAGTCGATAGTCGAGTCGAGTCGATAGTCGAGTCGATAGTCGATAGTCGAATCGATAGTCGAGTCGATAGTCGAGTCGATAGTCGAGTCGATAGTCGAGTCGATAGTCGAGTCGATAGTCAAGTCGATAGTCGAGTCGATAGTCGAGTCGATAGTCGAGTCGATAGTCGAGTCGAGTCGATAGTCGAGACGATAGTCGAGTCGAGTCGATAGTCGAGTCGATAGTCGAGTCGATAGTCGAGTCGAGTCGATAGTCGAGTCGATAGTCGAGTCGAGTCGATAGTCGAGTCGATAGTCGATAGTCGAATCGATAGTCGAGTCGATAGTCGAGTCGATAGTCGAGTCGATAGTCGAGTCGATAGTCGAGTCGATAGTCGAGTCGATAGTCGAGTCGAGTCGATAGTCGAGTCGAGTCGATAGTCGAGTCGAGTCGATAGTCGAGTCGAGTCGATAGTCGAGTCGATAGTCGAGTCGAGTCGATAGTCGAGTAGAGTCGATAGTCGAGTCGATAGTCGAGTCGATAGTCGAGTCGAGTCGATAGTCGAGTCGAGTCGATAGTCGAGTCGAGTCGATAGTCGAGTCGAGTCGATAGTCGAGTCGAGTCGAGTCGATAGTCGAGTCGAGTCGATAGTCGATAGTCGAGTCGAGTCGATAGTCGAGTCGATAGTCGAGTCGAGTCGATAGTCGAGTCGAGTCGATAGTCGAGTCGATAGTGGAGTCGAGTCGATAGTCGAGTCGATAGTCGAGTCGATAGTCGAGTCGAGTCGATAGTCGAGTCGAGTCGAGTCGATAGTCGAGTCGAGTCGATAGTCGAGTCGATAGTCGAGTCGATAGTCGAGTCGAGTCGATAGTCGAGTCGATAGTCGAGTCGAGTCGATAGTCGAGTCGAGTCGATAGTCGAGTCGATAGTCGAGTCGAGTCGATAGTCGAGTCGATAGTCGAGTCGAGTCGATAGTCGAGTCGATAGTCGAGTCGATAGTCGAGTCGATAGTCGATAGTCGAATCGATAGTCGAGTCGATAGTCGAGTCGATAGTCGAGTCGATAGTCGAGTCGATAGTCGAGTCGATAGTCGAGTCGATAGTCGAGTCGATAGTCGAGTCGATAGTCGAGTCGATAGTCGAGTCGATAGTCGAGTCGATAGTCGAGTCGATAGTCGAGTCGATAGTCGAGTCGATAGTCGAGTCGATAGTCGAGTCGATAGTCGAGTCGAGTCGAGTCGATAGTCGAGTCGAGTCGATAGTCGAGTCTATAGTCGAGTCGAGTCGATAGTCGAGTCGAGTCGATAGTCGAGTCGATAGTCGAGTCGATAGTCGAGTCGATAGTCGATAGTCGAATCGATAGTCGAGTCGATAGTCGAGTCGATAGTTGAGTCGATAGTCGAGTCGATAGTCGAGTCGATAGTCGAGTCGATAGTCGAGTCGAGTCGATAGTCGAGTCGAGTCGATAGTCGAGTCGATAGTCGATAGTCGATAGTCGGTAGTCGATAGTCGATAGTCGATAGTCGATAGTCGATAGTCGATAGTCGATAGTCGATAGTCGATAGTCGATAGTCGATAGTCGATAGTCGATAGTCGATAGTCGATAGTCGATAGTCGATAGTCGATAGTCGATAGTCGATAGTCGATAGTCGATAGTCGAGTCGAGTCGATAGTCGAGTCGAGTCGATAGTCGAGTCGATAGTCGAGTCGAGTCGATAGTCGAGTCGATAGTCGAGTCGATAGTCGAGTCGATAGTCGATAGTCGATAGTCGATAGTCGATAGTCGATAGTCGATAGTCGATAGTCGATAGTCGATAGTCGATAGTCGATAGTCGATAGTCGATAGTCGATAGTCGATAGTCGATAGTCGATAGTCGATAGTCGATAGTCGATAGTCGAGTCGATAGTCGAGTCGAGTCGATAGTCGAGTCGAGTCGATAGTCGAGTCGATAGTCGAGTCGATAGTCGAGTCGAGTCGATAGTCGAGTAGAGTCGATAGTCGAGTCGATAGTCGAGTCGATAGTCGAGTCGAGTCGATAGTCGAGTCGAGTCGATAGTCGAGTCGAGTCGATAGTCGAGTCGAGTCGATAGTCGAGTCGAGTCGATAGTCGAGTCGAGTCGATAGTCGAGTCGAGTCGATAGTCGAGTCGATAGTCGAGTCGATAGTCGAGTCGATAGTCGAGTCGAGTCGATAGTCGAGTCGATAGTCGAGTCGATAGTCGAGTCGATAGTCGAGTCGATAGTCGAGTCGATAGTCGAGTCGATAGTCGATAGTCGAATCGATAGTCGAGTCGATAGTCGAGTCGATAGTTGAGTCGATAGTCGAGTCGATAGTCGAGTCGATAGTCGAGTCGATAGTCGAGTCGATAGTCGAGTCGAGTCGATAGTCGAGTCGAGTCGATAGTCGAGTCGATAGTCGAGTCGATAGTCGAGTCGATAGTCGATAGTCGATAGTCGATAGTCGATAGTCGATAGTCGATAGTCGATAGTCGATAGTCGATAGTCGATAGTCGATAGTCGATAGTCGATAGTCGATAGTCGATAGTCGATAGTCGATAGTCGAGTCGATAGTCGAGTCGAGTCGATAGTCGAGTCGAGTCGATAGTCGAGTCGATAGTCGAGTCGATAGTCGAGTCGATAGTCGAGTCGAGTCGATAGTCGAGTAGAGTCGATAGTCGAGTCGATAGTCGAGTCGAGTCGATAGTCGAGTCGATAGTCGAGTCGAGTCGATAGTCGAGTCGAGTCGATAGTCGAGTCGAGTCGATAGTCGAGTCGAGTCGATAGTCGAGTCGATAGTCGAGTCGATAGTCGAGTCGATAGTCGAGTCGATAGTCGAGTCGATAGTCGAGTCGAGTCGATAGTCGAGTCGATAGTCGAGTCGATAGTCGAGTCGAGTCGATAGTCGAGTCGATAGTCGAGTCGATAGTCGATAGTCGAATCGATAGTCGAGTCGATAGTCGAGTCGATAGTTGAG
Organism: Pemphredon lugubris; assembly: GCA_933228935.1. Taxonomy (NCBI): domain Eukaryota; kingdom Metazoa; phylum Arthropoda; class Insecta; order Hymenoptera; family Crabronidae; genus Pemphredon; species Pemphredon lugubris. The sequence goes on along the minus strand of OW121815.1, from coordinate 41,743,192 downwards.
TCGATAGTCGAGTCGATAGTCGAGTCGATAGTCGAGTCGATAGTCGAGTCGATAGTCGAGTCGAGTCGATAGTCGAGTCGAGTCGATAGTCGAGTCGAGTCGATAGTCGAGTCGATAGTCGATAGTCGATAGTCGGTAGTCGATAGTCGATAGTCGATAGTCGATAGTCGAGTCGATAGTCGAGTCGAGTCGATAGTCGAGTCGATAGTCGAGTCGAGTCGATAGTCGAGTCGATAGTCGAGTCGATAGTCGAGTCGATAGTCGAGTCGATAGTCGAGTCGATAGTCGAGTCGAGTCGATAGTCGAGTCGAGTCGATAGTCGAGTCGATAGTCGATAGTCGATAGTCGATAGTCGATAGTCGATAGTCGATAGTCGATAGTCGATAGTCGATAGTCGATAGTCGATAGTCGATAGTCGATAGTCGATAGTCGATAGTCGATAGTCGATAGTCGATAGTCGATAGTCGATAGTCGATAGTCGATAGTCGATAGTCGATAGTCGATAGTCGATAGTCGATAGTCGATAGTCGATAGTCGATAGTCGATAGTCGATAGTCGATAGTCGATAGTCGATAGTCGATAGTCGATAGTCGATAGTCGATAGTCGATAGTCGATAGTCGATAGTCGATAGTCGATAGTCGATAGTCGATAGTCGATAGTCGATAGTCGATAGTCGATAGTCGATAGTCGATAGTCGATAGTCGATAGTCGATAGTCGATAGTCGATAGTCGATAGTCGATAGTCGATAGTCGATAGTCGATAGTCGATAGTCGATAGTCGATAGTCGATAGTCGATAGTCGATAGTCGATAGTCGATAGTCGATAGTCGATAGTCGATAGTCGATAGTCGATAGTCGATAGTCGATAGTCGATAGTCGATAGTCGATAGTCGATAGTCGATAGTCGATAGTCGATAGTCGATAGTCGAGTCGATAGTCGAGTCGATAGTCGATAGTCGAATCGATAGTCGAGTCGATAGTCGAGTCGATAGTCGAGTCGATAGTCGAGTCGATAGTCGAGTCGATAGTCGAGTCGATAGTCGAGTCGATAGTCGAGTCGATAGTCGAGTCGATAGTCGAGTCGATAGTCGAGTCGATAGTCGAGTCGATAGTCGAGTCGATAGTCGAGTCGATAGTCGAGTCGATAGTCGAGTCGAGTCGATAGTCGAGTCGAGTCGATAGTCGAGTCGAGTCGATAGTCGAGTCGAGTCGATAGTCGAGTCGAGTCGATAGTCGAGTCGAGTCGATAGTCGAGTCGAGTCGATAGTCGAGTCGATAGTCGAGTCGATAGTCGAGTCGAGTCGATAGTCGAGTAGAGTCGATAGTCGAGTCGAGTCGATAGTCGAGTCGATAGTCGAGTCGATAGTCGAGTCGAGTCGATAGTCGAGTAGAGTCGATAGTCGAGTCGATAGTCGAGTCGAGTCGATAGTCGAGTCGATAGTCGAGTCGAGTCGATAGTCGAGTCGAGTCGATAGTCGAGTCGAGTCGATAGTCGAGTCGAGTCGATAGTCGAGTCGAGTCGATAGTCGAGTCGATAGTCGAGTCGATAGTCGAGTCGATAGTCGAGTCGAGTCGATAGTCGAGTCGATAGTCGAGTCGATAGTCGAGTCGAGTCGATAGTCGAGTCGAGTCGATAGTCGAGTCGATAGTCGAGTCGAGTCGATAGTCGAGTCGAGTCGATAGTCGAGTCGATAGTCGAGTCGATAGTCGAGTCGATAGTCGAGTCGAGTCGATAGTCGAGTCGAGTCGATAGTCGAGTCGATAGTGGAGTCGAGTCGATAGTCGAGTCGATAGTCGAGTCGATAGTCGAGTCGAGTCGATAGTCGAGTCGAGTCGAGTCGATAGTCGAGTCGATAGTCGAGTCGAGTCGATAGTCGAGTCGATAGTCGAGTCGAGTCGATAGTCGAGTCGATAGTCGAGTCGAGTCGATAGTCGAGTCGAGTCGATAGTCGAGTCGATAGTCGAGTCGATAGTCGAGTCGATAGTCGATAGTCGAATCGATAGTCGAGTCGATAGTCGAGTCGATAGTTGAGTCGATAGTCGAGTCGATAGTCGAGTCGATAGTCGAGTCGATAGTCGAGTCGAGTCGATAGTCGAGTCGAGTCGATAGTCTAGTCGATAGTCGATAGTCGATAGTCGGTAGTCGATAGTCGATAGTCGATAGTCGATAGTCGATAGTCGAGTCGATAGTCGAGTCGAGTCGATAGTCGAGTCGAGTCGATAGTCGAGTCGATAGTCGAGTCGAGTCGATAGTCGAGTCGATAGTCGAGTCGAGTCGATAGTCGAGTCGATAGTCGAGTCGATAGTCGAGTCGATAGTCGAGTCGATAGTCGAGTCGATAGTCGAGTCGAGTCGATAGTCGAGTCGAGTCGATAGTCGAGTCGATAGTCGATAGTCGATAGTCGGTAGTCGATAGTCGATAGTCGATAGTCGATAGTCGATAGTCGATAGTCGATAGTCGATAGTCGATAGTCGATAGTCGATAGTCGATAGTCGATAGTCGATAGTCGATAGTCGATAGTCGATACTCGATAGTCGATAGTCGATAGTCGATAGTCGATAGTCGATAGTCGATAGTCGATAGTCGATAGTCGATAGTCGATAGTCGATAGTCGATAGTCGAGTCGATAGTCGAGTCGAGTCGATAGTCGAGTCGAGTCGATAGTCGAGTCGATAGTCGATAGTCGAATCGATAGTCGAGTCGATAGTCGAGTCGATAGTCGAGTCGATAGTCGAGTCGATAGTCGAGTCGATAGTCAAGTCGATAGTCGAGTCGATAGTCGAGTCGATAGTCGAGTCGATAGTCGAGTCGAGTCGATAGTCGAGACGATAGTCGAGTCGAGTCGATAGTCGAGTCGATAGTCGAGTCGATAGTCGAGTCGAGTCGATAGTCGAGTCGATAGTCGAGTCGAGTCGATAGTCGAGTCGATAGTCGATAGTCGAATCGATAGTCGAGTCGATAGTAGAGTCGATAGTCGAGTCGATAGTCGAGTCGATAGTCGAGTCGATAGTCGAGTCGATAGTCGAGTCGAGTCGATAGTCGAGTCGAGTCGATAGTCGAGTCGAGTCGATAGTCGAGTCGAGTCGATAGTCGAGTCGATAGTCGAGTCGAGTCGATAGTCGAGTAGAGTCGATAGTCGAGTCGATAGTCGAGTCGAGTCGATAGTCGAGTCGATAGTCGAGTCGAGTCGATAGTCGAGTCGAGTCGATAGTCGAGTCGAGTCGATAGTCGAGTCGAGTCGAGTCGATAGTCGAGTCGAGTCGATAGTCGATAGTCGAGTCGAGTCGATAGTCGAGTCGATAGTCGAGTCGAGTCGAGTCGATAGTCGAGTCGAGTCGATAGTCGATAGTCGAGTCGAGTCGATAGTCGAGTCGATAGTCGAGTCGAGTCGATAGTCGAGTCGAGTCGATAGTCGAGTCGATAGTGGAGTCGAGTCGATAGTCGAGTCGATAGTCGAGTCGATAGTCGAGTCGAGTCGATAGTCGAGTCGAGTCGAGTCGATAGTCGAGTCGATAGTCGAGTCGAGTCGATAGTCGAGTCGATAGTCGAGTCGAGTCGATAGTCGAGTCGATAGTCGAGTCGAGTCGATAGTCGAGTCGAGTCGATAGTCGAGTCGATAGTCGAGTCGAGTCGATAGTCGAGTCGATAGTCGAGTCGAGTCGATAGTCGAGTCGATAGTCGAGTCGATAGTCGAGTCGATAGTCGATAGTCGAATCGATAGTCGAGTCGATAGTCGAGTCGATAGTCGAGTCGATAGTCGAGTCGATAGTCGAGTCGATAGTCGAGTCGATAGTCGAGTCGATAGTCGAGTCGATAGTCGAGTCGATAGTCGAGTCGATAGTCGAGTCGATAGTCGAGTCGATAGTCGAGTCGATAGTCGAGTCGATAGTCGAGTCGATAGTCGAGTCGATAGTCGAGTCGATAGTCGAGTCGATAGTCGAGTCGATAGTCGAGTCGAGTCGAGTCGATAGTCGAGTCGAGTCGATAGTCGAGTCTATAGTCGAGTCGAGTCGATAGTCGAGTCGAGTCGATAGTCGAGTCGATAGTCGAGTCGATAGTCGAGTCGATAGTCGATAGTCGAATCGATAGTCGAGTCGATAGTCGAGTCGATAGTTGAGTCGATAGTCGAGTCGATAGTCGAGTCGATAGTCGAGTCGATAGTCGAGTCGAGTCGATAGTCGAGTCGAGTCGATAGTCGAGTCGATAGTCGATAGTCGATAGTCGGTAGTCGATAGTCGATAGTCGATAGTCGATAGTCGATAGTCGATAGTCGATAGTCGATAGTCGATAGTCGATAGTCGATAGTCGATAGTCGATAGTCGATAGTCGATAGTCGATAGTCGATAGTCGATAGTCGATAGTCGATAGTCGATAGTCGATAGTCGATAGTCGAGTCGAGTCGATAGTCGAGTCGAGTCGATAGTCGAGTCGATAGTCGAGTCGAGTCGATAGTCGAGTCGATAGTCGAGTCGATAGTCGAGTCGATAGTCGATAGTCGATAGTCGATAGTCGATAGTCGATAGTCGATAGTCGATAGTCGATAGTCGATAGTCGATAGTCGATAGTCGATAGTCGATAGTCGATAGTCGATAGTCGATAGTCGATAGTCGATAGTCGAGTCGATAGTCGAGTCGAGTCGATAGTCGAGTCGAGTCGATAGTCGAGTCGATAGTCGAGTCGATAGTCGAGTCGAGTCGATAGTCGAGTAGAGTCGATAGTCGAGTCGATAGTCGAGTCGATAGTCGAGTCGAGTCGATAGTCGAGTCGAGTCGATAGTCGAGTCGAGTCGATAGTCGAGTCGAGTCGATAGTCGAGTCGAGTCGATAGTCGAGTCGATAGTCGAGTCGATAGTCGAGTCGATAGTCGAGTCGAGTCGATAGTCGAGTCGATAGTCGAGTCGATAGTCGAGTCGAGTCGATAGTCGAGTCGATAGTCGAGTCGATAGTCGATAGTCGAATCGATAGTCGAGTCGATAGTCGAGTCGATAGTTGAGTCGATAGTCGAGTCGATAGTCGAGTCGATAGTCGAGTCGATAGTCGAGTCGATAGTCGAGTCGAGTCGATAGTCGAGTCGAGTCGATAGTCGAGTCGATAGTCGAGTCGATAGTCGAGTCGATAGTCGATAGTCGATAGTCGATAGTCGATAGTCGATAGTCGATAGTCGATAGTCGATAGTCGATAGTCGATAGTCGATAGTCGATAGTCGATAGTCGATAGTCGATAGTCGATAGTCGATAGTCGATAGTCGATAGTCGAGTCGATAGTCGAGTCGAGTCGATAGTCGAGTCGAGTCGATAGTCGAGTCGATAGTCGAGTCGATAGTCGAGTCGAGTCGATAGTCGAGTAGAGTCGATAGTCGAGTCGATAGTCGAGTCGAGTCGATAGTCGAGTCGATAGTCGAGTCGAGTCGATAGTCGAGTCGAGTCGATAGTCGAGTCGAGTCGATAGTCGAGTCGAGTCGATAGTCGAGTCGATAGTCGAGTCGATAGTCGAGTCGATAGTCGAGTCGATAGTCGAGTCGATAGTCGAGTCGAGTCGATAGTCGAGTCGATAGTCGAGTCGATAGTCGAGTCGAGTCGATAGTCGAGTCGATAGTCGAGTCGATAGTCGATAGTCGAATCGATAGTCGAGTCGATAGTCGAGTCGATAGTTGAGTCGATAGTCGAGTCGATAGTCGAGTCGATAGTCGAGTCGATAGTCGAGTCGATAGTCGAGTCGAGTCGATAGTCGAGTCGAGTCGATAGTCGAGTCGAGTCGATAGTCGAGTCGATAGTCGATAGTCGATAGTCGGTAGTCGATAGTCGATAGTCGATAGTCGATAGTCGAGTCGATAGTCGAGTCGATAGTCGATAGTCGAGTCGATAGTCGAGTCGAGTCGATAGTCGAGTCGATAGTCGAGTCGATAGTCGAGTCGATAGTCGAGTCGATAGTCGAGTCGATAGTCGAGTCGAGTCGATAGTCGAGTCGAGTCGATAGTCGAGTCGATAGTCGATAGTCGATAGTCGGTAGTCGATAGTCGATAGTCGATAGTCGATAGTCGATAGTCGATAGTCGATAGTCGATAGTCGATAGTCGATAGTCGATAGTCGATAGTCGATAGTCGATAGTCGATAGTCGATAGTCGATAGTCGATAGTCGATAGTCGATAGTCGATAGTCGATAGTCGATAGTCGATAGTCGATAGTCGATAGTCGATAGTCGATAGTCGATAGTCGATAGTCGATAGTCGATAGTCGATAGTCGATAGTCGATAGTCGATAGTCGATAGTCGATAGTCGATAGTCGATAGTCGATAGTCGATAGTCGATAGTCGATAGTCGATAGTCGATAGTCGATAGTCGATAGTCGATAGTCGATAGTCGATAGTCGATAGTCGATAGTCGATAGTCGATAGTCGATAGTCGATAGTCGATAGTCGATAGTCGATAGTCGATAGTCGATAGTCGATAGTCGATAGTCGATAGTCGATAGTCGATAGTCGATAGTCGATAGTCGATAGTCGATAGTCGATAGTCGATAGTCGATAGTCGATAGTCGATAGTCGATAGTCGATAGTCGATAGTCGATAGTCGATAGTCGATAGTCGATAGTCGATAGTCGATAGTCGATAGTCGATAGTCGATAGTCGATAGTCGATAGTCGATAGTCGATAGTCGATAGTCGATAGTCGATAGTCGATAGTCGATAGTCGATAGTCGATAGTCGATAGTCGATAGTCGATAGTCGATAGTCGATAGTCGATAGTCGATAGTCGATAGTCGATAGTCGATAGTCGATAGTCGATAGTCGATAGTCGATAGTCGATAGTCGATAGTCGATAGTCGATAGTCGATAGTCGATAGTCGATAGTCGATAGTCGATAGTCGATAGTCGATAGTCGATAGTCGATAGTCGATAGTCGATAGTCGATAGTCGATAGTCGATAGTCGATAGTCGATAGTCGATAGTCGATAGTCGATAGTCGATAGTCGATAGTCGATAGTCGATAGTCGATAGTCGATAGTCGATAGTCGATAGTCGATAGTCGATAGTCGATAGTCGATAGTCGATAGTCGATAGTCGATAGTCGATAGTCGATAGTCGATAGTCGATAGTCGATAGTCGATAGTCGATAGTCGATAGTCGATAGTCGATAGTCGATAGTCGATAGTCGATAGTCGATAGTCGATAGTCGATAGTCGATAGTCGATAGTCGATAGTCGATAGTCGATAGTCGATAGTCGATAGTCGATAGTCGATAGTCGATAGTCGATAGTCGATAGTCGATAGTCGATAGTCGATAGTCGATAGTCGATAGTCGATAGTCGATAGTCGATAGTCGATAGTCGATAGTCGATAGTCGATAGTCGATAGGCGATAGTCGATAGTCGATAGTCGATAGTCGATAGTCGATAGTCGATAGTCGAGTCGATAGTCGAGTCGATAGTCGAGTCGATAGTCGAGTCGATAGTCGAGTCGATAGTCGAGTCGATAGTCGAGTCGAGTCGAGTCGATAGTCGAGTCGAGTCGATAGTCGAGTCGATAGTCGAGTCGATAGTCGAGTCGATAGTCGAGTCGATAGTCGAGTCGAGTCGATAGTCGAGTAGAGTCGATAGTCGAGTCGATAGTCGAGTCGAGTCGATAGTCGAGTCGATAGTCGAGTCGAGTCGATAGTCGAGTCGAGTCGATAGTCGAGTCGAGTCGATAGTCGAGTCGAGTCGATAGTCGAGTCGAGTCGATAGTCGAGTCGAGTCGATAGTCGAGTCGATAGTCGAGTCGATAGTCGAGTCGATAGTCGAGTCGATAGTCGAGTCGAGTCGATAGTCGATAGTCGATAGTCGATAGTCGATAGTCGATAGTCGATAGTCGATAGTCGATAGTCGATAGTCGATAGTCGATAGTCGATAGTCGATAGTCGATAGTCGATAGTCGATAGTCGAGTCGATAGTCGAGTCGATAGTCGAGTCGAGTCGAGTCGATAGTCGAGTCGAGTCGATAGTCGAGTCTATAGTCGAGTCGAGTCGATAGTCGAGTCGAGTCGATAGTCGAGTCGATAGTCGAGTCGATAGTCGAGTCGATAGTCGATAGTCGAATCGATAGTCGAGTCGATAGTCGAGTCGATAGTCGAGTCGATAGTAGAGTCGATAGTCGAGTCGATAGTCGAGTCGATAGTCGAGTCGATAGTCGAGTCGATAGTCGAGTCGATAGTCGATAGTCGATAGTCGATAGTCGATAGTCGATAGTCGATAGTCGATAGTCGATAGTCGATAGTCGATAGTCGATAGTCGATAGTCGATAGTCGATAGTCGATAGTCGATAGTCGATAGTCGATAGTCGATAGTCGATAGTCGATAGTCGATAGTCGATAGTCGATAGTCGATAGTCGATAGTCGATAGTCGATAGTCGATAGTCGATAGTCGATAGTCGATAGTCGATAGTCGATAGTCGATAGTCGATAGTCGATAGTCGATAGTCGATCGTCGATGGTCGATGGTCGATAGTCGATGGTCGATGGTCGATGGTCGATGGTCGATGGTCGATGGTCGATGGTCGATGGTCGATGGTCGATGGTCGATGGTCGATAGTCGATAGTCGATAGTCGATAGTCGATAGTCGATAGTCGATAGTCGATAGTCGATAGTCGATAGTCGATAGTCGATAGTCGATAGTCGATAGTCGATAGTCGATAGTCGATAGTCGATAGTCGATAGTCGATAGTCGATAGTCGATAGTCGAGTCGATAGTCGAGTCGATAGTCGAGTCGAGTCGAGTCGATAGTCGAGTCGAGTCGATAGTCGAGTCTATAGTCGAGTCGAGTCGATAGTCGAGTCGAGTCGATAGTCGAGTCGATAGTCGAGTCGATAGTCGAGTCGATAGTCGATAGTCGAATCGATAGTCGAGTCGATAGTCGAGTCGATAGTCGAGTCGATAGTAGAGTCGATAGTCGAGTCGATAGTCGAGTCGATAGTCGAGTCGATAGTCGAGTCGATAGTCGAATCGATAGTCGAGTCGATAGTCGAGTCGATAGTCGAGTCGATAGTCGAGTCGATAGTCGAGTCGATAGTCGAGTCGAGTCGAGTCGATAGTCGAGTCGAGTCGATAGTCGAGTCTATAGTCGAGTCGAGTCGATAGTCGAGTCGAGTCGATAGTCGAGTCGAGTCGATAGTCGAGTCGAGTCGATAGTCGAGTCGAGTCGATAGTCGAGTCGATAGTCGAGTCGATAGTCGAGTCGATAGTCGATAGTCGAATCGATAGTCGAGTCGATAGTCGAGTCGATAGTTGAGTCGATAGTCGAGTCGATAGTCGAGTCGATAGTCGAGTCGATAGTCGAGTCGAGTCGATAGTCGAGTCGATAGTCGATAGTCGATAGTCGGTAGTCGATAGTCAATAGTCGATAGTCGATAGTCGATAGTCGATAGTCGATAGTCGATAGTCGATAGTCGATAGTCGATAGTCGATAGTCGATAGTCGATAGTCGATAGTCGATAGTCGATAGTCGATAGTCGATAGTCGATAGTCGATAGTCGATAGTCGAGTCGAGTCGATAGTCGAGTCGAGTCGATAGTCGAGTCGATAGTCGAGTCGAGTCGATAGTCGAGTCGATAGTCGAGTCGATAGTCGAGTCGATAGTCGATAGTCGATAGTCGATAGTCGATAGTCGATAGTCGATAGTCGATAGTCGATAGTCGATAGTCGATAGTCGATAGTCGATAGTCGATAGTCGATAGTCGATAGTCGATAGTCGAGTCGATAGTCGAGTCGAGTCGATAGTCGAGTCGAGTCGATAGTCGAGTCGATAGTCGAGTCGATAGTCGAGTCGAGTCGATAGTCGAGTAGAGTCGATAGTCGAGTCGATAGTCGAGTCGAGTCGATAGTCGAGTCGATAGTCGAGTCGAGTCGATAGTCGAGTCGAGTCGATAGTCGAGTCGAGTCGATAGTCGAGTCGAGTCGATAGTCGAGTCGATAGTCGAGTCGATAGTCGAGTCGATAGTCGAGTCGATAGTCGAGTCGAGTCGATAGTCGAGTCGATAGTCGAGTCGATAGTCGAGTCGAGTCGATAGTCGAGTCGATAGTCGAGTCGATAGTCGATAGTCGAATCGATAGTCGAGTCGATAGTCGAGTCGATAGTTGAGTCGATAGTCGAGTCGATAGTCGAGTCGATAGTCGAGTCGATAGTCGAGTCGATAGTCGAGTCGAGTCGATAGTCGAGTCGAGTCGAGTCGATAGTCGAGTCGATAGTCGAGTCGATAGTCGAGTCGATAGTCGATAGTCGATAGTCGATAGTCGATAGTCGATAGTCGATAGTCGATAGTCGATAGTCGATAGTCGATAGTCGATAGTCGATAGTCGATAGTCGATAGTCGATAGTCGATAGTCGATAGTCGATAGTCGAGTCGATAGTCGAGTCGAGTCGATAGTCGAGTCGAGTCGATAGTCGAGTCGATAGTCGAGTCGATAGTCGAGTCGAGTCGATAGTCGAGTAGAGTCGATAGTCGAGTCGATAGTCGAGTCGAGTCGATAGTCGAGTCGATAGTCGAGTCGAGTCGATAGTCGAGTCGAGTCGATAGTCGAGTCGAGTCGATAGTCGAGTCGAGTCGATAGTCGAGTCGATAGTCGAGTCGATAGTCGAGTCGATAGTCGAGTCGAGTCGATAGTCGAGTCGATAGTCGAGTCGATAGTCGAGTCGAGTCGATAGTCGAGTCGATAGTCGAGTCGATAGTCGATAGTCGAATCGATAGTCGAGTCGATAGTCGAGTCGATAGTTGAGTCGATAGTCGAGTCGATAGTCGAGTCGATAGTCGAGTCGATAGTCGAGTCGATAGTCGAGTCGAGTCGATAGTCGAGTCGAGTCGATAGTCGAGTCGAGTCGATAGTCGAGTCGATAGTCGATAGTCGATAGTCGGTAGTCGATAGTCGATAGTCGATAGTCGATAGTCGAGTCGATAGTCGAGTCGAGTCGATAGTCGAGTCGATAGTCGAGTCGAGTCGATAGTCGAGTCGATAGTCGAGTCGATAGTCGAGTCGATAGTCGAGTCGATAGTCGAGTCGATAGTCGAGTCGAGTCGATAGTCGAGTCGAGTCGATAGTCGAGTCGATAGTCGATAGTCGATAGTCGGTAGTCGATAGTCGATAGTCGATAGTCGATAGTCGATAGTCGATAGTCGATAGTCGATAGTCGATAGTCGATAGTCGATAGTCGATAGTCGATAGTCGATAGTCGATAGTCGATAGTCGATAGTCGATAGTCGATAGTCGATAGTCGATAGTCGATAGTCGATAGTCGATAGTCGATAGTCGATAGTCGATAGTCGATAGTCGATAGTCGATAGTCGATAGTCGATAGTCGATAGTCGATAGTCGATAGTCGATAGTCGATAGTCGATAGTCGATAGTCGATAGTCGATAGTCGATAGTCGATAGTCGATAGTCGATAGTCGATAGTCGATAGTCGATAGTCGATAGTCGATAGTCGATAGTCGATAGTCGATAGTCGATAGTCGATAGTCGATAGTCGATAGTCGATAGTCGATAGTCGATAGTCGATAGTCGATAGTCGATAGTCGATAGTCGATAGTCGATAGTCGATAGTCGATAGTCGATAGTCGATAGTCGATAGTCGATAGTCGATAGTCGATAGTCGATAGTCGATAGTCGATAGTCGATAGTCGATAGTCGATAGTCGATAGTCGATAGTCGATAGTCGATAGTCGATAGTCGATAGTCGATAGTCGATAGTCGATAGTCGATAGTCGATAGTCGATAGTCGATAGTCGATAGTCGATAGTCGATAGTCGATAGTCGATAGTCGATAGTCGATAGTCGATAGTCGATAGTCGATAGTCGATAGTCGATAGTCGATAGTCGATAGTCGATAGTCGATAGTCGATAGTCGATAGTCGATAGTCGATAGTCGATAGTCGATAGTCGATAGTCGATAGTCGATAGTCGATAGTCGATAGTCGATAGTCGATAGTCGATAGTCGATAGTCGATAGTCGATAGTCGATAGTCGATAGTCGATAGTCGATAGTCGATAGTCGATAGTCGATAGTCGATAGTCGATAGTCGATAGTCGATAGTCGATAGTCGATAGTCGATAGTCGATAGTCGATAGTCGATAGTCGATAGTCGATAGTCGATAGTCGATAGTCGATAGTCGATAGTCGATAGTCGATAGTCGATAGTCGATAGTCGATAGTCGATAGTCGATAGTCGATAGTCGATAGTCGATAGTCGATAGTCGATAGTCGATAGTCGATAGTCGATAGTCGATAGTCGATAGTCGATAGTCGATAGTCGATAGTCGATAGTCGATAGTCGATAGTCGATAGTCGATAGTCGATAGTCGATAGTCGATAGTCGAGTCGATAGTCGAGTCGATAGTCGAGTCGATAGTCGAGTCGATAGTCGAGTCGATAGTCGAGTCGAGTCCAGTCGATAGTCGAGTCGAGTCGATAGTCGAGTCGATAGTCGAGTCGATAGTCGAGTCGATAGTCGAGTCGATAGTCGAGTAGAGTCGATAGTCGAGTCGATAGTCGAGTCGAGTCGATAGTCGAGTCGATAGTCGAGTCGAGTCGATAGTCGAGTCGAGTCGATAGTCGAGTCGAGTCGATAGTCGAGTCGAGTCGATAGTCGAGTCGAGTCGATAGTCGAGTCGAGTCGATAGTCGAGTCGAGTCGATAGTCGAGTCGATAGTCGAGTCGATAGTCGAGTCGATAGTCGAGTCGAGTCGATAGTCGAGTCGATAGTCGAGTCGATAGTCGAGTCGAGTCGATAGTCGATAGTCGATAGTCGATAGTCGATAGTCGATAGTCGATAGTCGATAGTCGATAGTCGATAGTCGATAGTCGATAGTCGATAGTCGATAGTCGATAGTCGATAGTCGATAGTCGATAGTCGATAGTCGATAGTCGATAGTCGATAGTCGATAGTCGATAGTCGATAGTCGATAGTCGATAGTCGATAGTCGATAGTCGATAGTCGATAGTCGATAGTCGATAGTCGATAGTCGATAGTCGAGTCGATAGTCGAGTCGATAGTCGAGTCGAGTCGATAGTCGAGTCGATAGTCGAGTCGAGTCGATAGTCGAGTCGATAGTCGAGTCGATAGTCGAGTCGATAGTCGATAGTCGATAGTCGATAGTCGATAGTCGATAGTCGATAGTCGATAGTCGATAGTCGATAGTCGATAGTCGATAGTCGATAGTCGATAGTCGATAGTCGATAGTCGATAGTCGATAGTCGATAGTCGATAGTCGATAGTCGATAGTCGATAGTCGAGTCGATAGTCGAGTCGATAGTCGAGTCGAGTCGATAGTCGAGTCGATAGTCGATAGTCGATAGTCGGTAGTCGATAGTCGATAGTCGATAGTCGATAGTCGATAGTCGATAGTCGATAGTCGATAGTCGATAGTCGATAGTCGATAGTCGATAGTCGATAGTCGATAGTCGATAGTGGATAGTCGATAGTCGAGTCGATAGTCGAGTCGATAGTCGATAGTCGAATCGATAGTCGAGTCGATAGTCGAGTCTATAGTCGAGTCGAGTCGAGTCGATAGTCGAGTCGAGTCGATAGTCGAGTCGATAGTCGAGTCGAGTCGATAGTCGAGTCGATAGTCGAGTCGATAGTCGAGTCGATAGTCGATAGTCGAATCGATAGTCGAGTCGATAGTCGAGTCGATAGTTGAGTCGATAGTCGAGTCGATAGTCGAGTCGATAGTCGAGTCGATAGTCGAGTCGAGTCGATAGTCGAGTCGAGTCGATAGTCGAGTCGAGTCGATAGTCGAGTCGATAGTCGAGTCGATAGTCGAGTCGAGTCGATAGTCGAGTCGATAGTCGAGTCGAGTCGATAGTCGATAGTCGATAGTCGATAGTCGATAGTCGATAGTCGATAGTCGATAGTCGATAGTCGATAGTCGATAGTCGATAGTCGATAGTCGATAGTCGATAGTCGATAGTCGATAGTCGATAGTCGATAGTCGATAGTCGATAGTCGATAGTCGATAGTCGATAGTCGATAGTCGATAGTCGATAGTCGATAGTCGATAGTCGATAGTCGATAGTCGATAGTCGATAGTCGATAGTCGATAGTCGATAGTCGATAGTCGATAGTCGATAGTCGATAGTCGATAGTCGATAGTCGATAGTCGATAGTCGATAGTCGATAGTCGATAGTCGATAGTCGATAGTCGATAGTCGATAGTCGATAGTCGATAGTCGATAGTCGATAGTCGATAGTCGATAGTCGATAGTCGATAGTCGATAGTCGATAGTCGATAGTCGATAGTCGAGTCGATAGTCGAGTCGAGTCGATAGTCGAGTCGATAGTCGAGTCGATAGTCGAGTCGATAGTCGAGTCGATAGTCGAGTCGATAGTCGAGTCGATAGTCGATAGTCGATAGTCGATAGTCGATAGTCGATAGTCGATAGTCGATAGTCGATAGTCGATAGTCGATAGTCGATAGTCGATAGTCGATAGTCGAGTCGATAGTCGAGTCGATAGTCGAGTCGATAGTCGAGTCGATAGTCGATAGTCGATAGTCGGTAGTCGATAGTCGATAGTCGATAGTCGATAGTCGATAGTCGATAGTCGATAGTCGATAGTCGATAGTCGATAGTCGATAGTCGATAGTCGATAGTCGATAATGGATAGTCGATAGTCGATAGTCGATAGTCGATAGTCGATAGTCGATAGTCGATAGTCGATAGTCGATAGTCGATAGTCGATAGTCGATAGTCGATAGTCGATAGTCGATAGTCGATAGTCGATAGTCGATAGTCGATAGTCGATAGTCGATAGTCGATAGTCGATAGTCGATAGTCGATAGTCGATAGTCGATAGTCGATAGTCGATAGTCGATAGTCGATAGTCGATAGTCGATAGTGGATAGTCGATAGTCGATAGTCGATAGTCGATAGTCGATAGTCGATAGTCGATAGTCGATAGTCGATAGTCGATAGTCGATAGTCGATAGTCGATAGTCGATAGTCGATAGTCGATAGTCGATAGTCGATAGTCGAGTCGATAGTCGAGTCGAGTCGAGTCGATAGTCGAGTCGAGTCGATAGTCGAGTCGATAGTCGAGTCGATAGTCGAGTCGATAGTCGAGTCGATAGTCGAGTCGATAGTCGAGTCGAGTCGATAGTCGAGTAGAGTCGATAGTCGAGTCGATAGTCGAGTCGAGTCGATAGTCGAGTCGATAGTCGAGTCGAGTCGATAGTCGAGTCGAGTCGATAGTCGAGTCGAGTCGATAGTCGAGTCGAGTCGATAGTCGAGTCGAGTCGATAGTCGAGTCGATAGTCGAGTCGATAGTCGAGTCGATAGTCGAGTCGAGTCGATAGTCGAGTCGATAGTCGAGTCGATAGTCGAGTCGAGTCGATAGTCGATAGTCGATAGTCGATAGTCGATAGTCGATAGTCGATAGTCGATAGTCGATAGTCGATAGTCGATAGTCGATAGTCGATAGTCGATAGTCGATAGTCGATAGTCGATAGTCGATAGTCGATAGTCGATAGTCGATAGTCGATAGTCGATAGTCGATAGTCGATAGTCGATAGTCGATAGTCGATAGTCGATAGTCGATAGTCGATAGTCGATAGTCGATAGTCGATAGTCGATAGTCGATAGTCGATAGTCGATAGTCGATAGTCGATAGTCGATAGTCGATAGTCGATAGTCGATAGTCGATAGTCGATAGTCGATAGTCGATAGTCGATAGTCGATAGTCGATAGTCGATAGTCGATAGTCGATAGTCGATAGTCGATAGTCGATAGTCGATAGTCGATAGTCGATAGTCGATAGTCGATAGTCGATAGTCGATAGTCGATAGTCGATAGTCGATAGTCGATAGTCGATAGTCGATAGTCGATAGTCGATAGTCGATAGTCGATAGTCGATAGTCGATAGTCGATAGTCGATAGTCGATAGTCGATAGTCGATAGTCGATAGTCGATAGTCGATAGTCGATAGTCGATAGTCGATAGTCGATAGTCGATAGTCGATAGTCGATAGTCGATAGTCGATAGTCGATAGTCGATAGTCGATAGTCGATAGTCGATAGTCGATAGTCGATAGTCGATAGTCGATAGTCGATAGTCGATAGTCGATAGTCGATAGTCGATAGTCGATAGTCGATAGTCGATAGTCGATAGTCGATAGTCGATAGTCGATAGTCGATAGTCGATAGTCGATAGTCGATAGTCGATAGTCGATAGTCGATAGTCGATAGTGGATAGTCGATAGTCGATAGTCGATAGTCGATAGTCGATAGTCGATAGTCGATAGTCGATAGTCGATAGTCGATAGTCGATAGTCGATAGTCGATAGTCGATAGTCGATAGTCGATAGTCGATAGTCGATAGTCGATAGTCGATAGTCGATAGTCGATAGTCGATAGTCGATAGTCGATAGTCGAGTCGATAGTCGAGTCGATAGTCGAGTCGATAGTCGAGTCGATAGTCGAGTCGATAGTCGAGTCGAGTCGAGTCGATAGTCGAGTCGAGTCGATAGTCGAGTCGATAGTCGAGTCGATAGTCGAGTCGATAGTCGAGTCGATAGTCGAGTCGATAGTCGAGTCGAGTCGATAGTCGAGTAGAGTCGATAGTCGAGTCGATAGTCGAGTCGAGTCGATAGTCGAGTCGATAGTCGAGTCGAGTCGATTGTCGAGTCGAGTCGATAGTCGAGTCGAGTCGATAGTCGAGTCGAGTCGATAGTCGAGTCGAGTCGATAGTCGAGTCGATAGTCGAGTCGATAGTCGAGTCGATAGTCGAGTCGAGTCGATAGTCGAGTCGATAGTCGAGTCGATAGTCGAGTCGATAGTCGAGTCGAGTCGATAGTCGATAGTCGATAGTCGATAGTCGATAGTCGATAGTCGATAGTCGATAGTCGATAGTCGATAGTCGATAGTCGATAGTCGATAGTCGATAGTCGATAGTCGATAGTCGATAGTCGATAGTCGATAGTCGATAGTCGATAGTCGATAGTCGATAGTCGATAGTCGATAGTCGATAGTCGATAGTCGATAGTCGATAGTCGATAGTCGATAGTCGATAGTCGATAGTCGATAGTCGATAGTCGATAGTCGATAGTCGATAGTCGATAGTCGATAGT
>OW121815.1:41705550-41725903 GCA_933228935.1 Pemphredon lugubris | reverse complement strand
CTATCGACTCGACTATCGACCCGACTCGACTCGACTATCGACTCGACTCGACTGGACTCGACTATCGACTCGACTCGACTCGACTATCGACTCGACTCGACTATCGACTCGACTCGACTGGACTATCGACTCGACTATCGACTCGACTCGACTCGACTATCGACTCGACTCGACTCGACTATCGACTCGACTATCGACTCGACTCGACTCGACTATCGACTCGACTCGACTGGACTATCGACTCGACTATCGACTCGACTATCGACTCGACTATCGACTCGACTATCGACTCGACTCGACTCGACTATCGACTCGACTATCGACTCGACTATCGACTCGACTATCGACTCGACTATCGACTCGACTATCGACTCGACTATCGACTCGACTATCGACTCGACTATCGACTCGACTATCGACTCGACTCGACTCGACTATCGACTCGACTCGACTCGACTATCGACTCGACTATCGACTCGACTCGACTGGACTATCGACTCGACTATCGACTCGACTCGACTCGACTATCGACTCGACTCGACTCGACTATCGACTCGACTCGACTCGACTATCGACTCGACTCGACTGGACTATCGACTCGACTATCGACTCGACTATCGACTCGACTATCGACTCGACTATCGACTCGACTCGACTCGACTATCGACTCGACTATCGACTATCGACTATCGACTATCGACTATCGACTATCGACTATCGACTATCGTCTATCGACTATCGACTATCGACTATCGACTATCGACTATCGACTATCGACTATCGACTATCGACTATCGACTATCGACTATCGACTATCGACTATCGACTATCGACTATCGACTATCGACTATCGACTATCGACTATCGACTATCGACTATCGACTATCGACTATCGACTCGACTCGACTATCGACTCGACTATCGACTCGACTATCGACTCGACTATCGACTCGACTATCGACTCGACTATCGACTCGACTATCGACTCGACTATCGACTCGACTATCGACTCGACTATCGACTCGACTATCGACTCGACTATCGACTCGACTATCGACTCGACTATCGACCCGACTATCGACCCGACTCGACTCGACTATCGACTCGACTCGACTCGACTCGACTATCGACTCGACTCGACTCGACTATCGACTCGACTCGACTCGACTATCGACTCGACTATCGACTCGACTATCGACTCGACTATCGACTCGACTATCGACTCGACTATCGACCCGACTCGACTCGACTATCGACTCGACTATCGACTCGACTATCGACTCGACTATCGACTCGACTATCGACTCGACTCGACTCGACTATCGACTCGACTATCGACTCGACTATCGACTCGACTATCGACTCGACTATCGACTCGACTATCGACCCGACTCGACTCGACTATCGACTCGACTCGACTGGACTCGACTATCGACTCGACTCGACTATCGACTCGACTCGACTGGACTATCGACTCGACTATCGACTCGACTCGACTCGACTATCGACTCGACTCGACTCGACTATCGACTCGACTATCGACTCGACTATCGACTCGACTATCGACTCGACTCGACTCGACTATCGACTCGACTCGACTGGACTATCGACTCGACTATCGACTCGACTCGACTCGACTATCGACTCGACTATCGACTCGACTATCGACTCGACTGTCGACTCGACTTTCGACTCGACTCGACTATCGACTCGACTCGACTGGACTATCGACTCGACTATCGACTCGACTCGACTCGACTATCGACTCGACTCGACTCGACTCGACTATCGACTCGACTATCGACTCGACTATCGACTCGACTATCGAATCGACTATCGACTCGACTATCGACTCGACTATCGACCCGACTCGACTCGACTATCGACTCGACTCGACTCGACTCGACTATCGACTCGACTCGACTCGACTATCGACTCGACTCGACTCGACTATCGACTCGACTATCGACTCGACTATCGACTCGACTATCGACTCGACTATCGACTCGACTATCGACTCGACTATCGACTCGACTATCGACTCGACTATCGACTCGACTATCGACTCGACTATCGACTCGACTATCGACTCGACTATCGACTCGACTATCGACTCGACTATCGACTCGACTATCGACTCGACTATCGACTCGACTCGACTCGACTCGACTATCGACTCGACTCGACTATCGACTCGACTATCGACTCGACTATCGACTCGACTATCGACTCGACTATCGACTCGACTATCGACTCGACTATCGACTCGACTATCGACTCGACTATCGACTCGACTATCGACTCGACTATCGACTCGACTATCGACTCGACTATCGACTCGACTATCGACTCGACTCGACTCGACTCGACTATCGACTCGACTCGACTCGACTCGACTATCGACTCGACTATCGACTCGACTATCGACTCGACTATCGACTCGACTCGACTCGACTCGACTCGACTATCGACTCGACTATCGACTATCGACTCGACTATCGACTCGACTATCGACTCGACTCGACTCGACTATCGACTCGACTATCGACCCGACTATCGACTCGACTATCGACTCGACTATCGACTCGACTATCGACTCGACTATCGACCCGACTCGACTCGACTATCGACTCGACTCGACTGGACTCGACTATCGACTCGACTCGACTCGACTATCGACTCGACTCGACTATCGACTCGACTCGACTGGACTATCGACTCGACTATCGACTCGACTCGACTCGACTATCGACTCGACTCGACTCGACTATCGACTCGACTATCGACTCGACTCGACTCGACTATCGACTCGACTCGACTGGACTATCGACTCGACTATCGACTCGACTCGACTCGACTATCGACTCGACTATCGACTCGACTATCGACTCGACTATCGACTCGACTTTCGACTCGACTATCGACTCGACTATCGACTCGACTATCGACTCGACTATCGACTCGACTATCGACTCGACTATCGACTCGACTATCGACTCGACTATCGACTCGACTATCGACTCGACTATCGACTCGACTATCGACTCGACTATCGACTCGACTATCGACTCGACTATCGACTCGACTATCGACTCGACTATCGACTCGACTATCGACCCGACTCGACTCGACTCGACTCGACTATCGACTCGACTCGACTATCGACTCGACTATCGACTCGACTCGACTCGACTATCGACTCGACTATCGACTCGACTCGACTCGACTATCGACTCGACTATCGACTCGACTATCGACTCGACTATCGACTCGACTATCGACTCGACTATCGACTCGACTATCGACTCGACCATCGACTCGACCATCGACTCGACCATCGACTCGACCATCGACTCGACCATCGACTCGACCATCGACTCGACCATCGACTCGACCATCGACTCGACCATCGACTCGACTATCGACTCGACTATCGACTCGACTATCGACTCGACTATCGACTCGACTATCGACTCGACTATCGACTCGACTATCGACTCGACTATCGACTCGACTATCGACTCGACTATCGACTCGACTATCGACTCGACTATCGACTCGACTATCGACTCGACTATCGACTCGACTATCGACTCGACTATCGACTCGACTATCGACTCGACTATCGACTCGACTATCGACTCGACTATCGACTCGACTATCGACTCGACTATCGACTCGACTATCGACTCGACTATCGACCCGACTCGACTCGACTATCGACTCGACTCGACTCGACTCGACTATCGACTCGACTCGACTCGACTATCGACTCGACTCGACTCGACTATCGACTCGACTATCGACTCGACTCGACTCGACTATCAACTCGACTATCGACTCGACTATCGACTCGACTATCGACTCGACTATCGACTCGACTATCGACTCGACTCGACTCGACTCGACTATCGACTCGACTATCGACTCGACTATCGACTCGACTATCGAATCGACTATCGACTCGACTATCGACTCGACTATCGACCCGACTCGACTCGACTATCGACTCGACTCGACTCGACTCGACTATCGACTCGACTCGACTCGACTATCGACTCGACTATCGACTCGACTATCGACTCGACTATCGACTCGACTATCGACTCGACTATCGACTCGACTATCGACTCGACTATCGACTCGACTATCGACTCGACTATCGACTCGACTATCGACTCGACTATCGACTCGGCTATCGACTCGACTATCGACTCGACTATCGACTCGACTATCGACTCGACTATCGACTCGACTATCGACCCGACTATCGACTCGACTCGACTCGACTCGACTATCGACTCGACTCGACTCGACTATCGACTCGACTATCGACTCGACTATCGACTCGACTATCGACTCGACTATCGACTCGACTCGACTCGACTCGACACGACTATCGACTCGACTATCGACTATCGACTCGACTATCGACTCGACTATCGACTCGACTCGACTCGACTATCGACTCGACTATCGACTCGACTATCGACTCGACTATCGACTCGACTATCGACTCGACTATCGACCCGACTCGACTCGACTATCGACTCGACTCGACTGGACTCGACTATCGACTCGACTCGACTCGACTATCGACTCGACTCGACTATCGACTCGACTCGACTGGACTATCGACTCGACTATCGACTCGACTCGACTCGACTATCGACTCGACTGGACTATCGACTCGACTATCGACTCGACTCGACTCGACTATCGACTCGACTCGACTCGACTATCGACTCGACTATCGACTCGACTCGACTCGACTATCGACTCGACTCGACTGGACTATCGACTCGACTATCGACTCGACTCGACTCGACTATCGACTCGACT
Source organism: Pemphredon lugubris (assembly GCA_933228935.1). Classification (NCBI taxonomy): domain Eukaryota; kingdom Metazoa; phylum Arthropoda; class Insecta; order Hymenoptera; family Crabronidae; genus Pemphredon; species Pemphredon lugubris. The sequence goes on along the minus strand of OW121815.1, from coordinate 41,721,061 downwards.
ATCGACTCGACTATCGACTCGACTATCGACTCGACTTTCGACTCGACTATCGACTCGACTATCGACTCGACTATCGACTCGACTATCGACTCGACTATCGACTCGACTATCGACTCGACTATCGACTCGAATATCGACTCGACTATCGACTCGACTATCGACTCGACTATCGACTCGACTATCGACTCGACTATCGACTCGACTATCGACTCGACTATCGACTCGACTATCGACTCGACTATCGACCCGACTCGACTCGACTCGACTCGACTATCGACTCGACTCGACTATCGACTCGACTATCGACTCGACTCGACTCGACTATCGACTCGACTATCGACTGGACTCGACTCGACTATCGACTCGACTATCGACTCGACTATCGACTCGACTCGACTCGACTATCGACTCGACTATCGACTCGACTATCGACTCGACTATCGACTCGACTATCGACTCGACTATCGACTCGACTATCGACTCGACTATCGACTCGACTATCGACTCGACTATCGACTCGACTATCGACTCGACTATCGACTCGACTATCGACTCGACTATCGACTCGACTATCGACTCGACTATCGACTCGACTATCGACTCGACTATCGACTCGACTATCGACTCGACTATCGACTCGACTATCGACTCGACTATCGACTCGACTATCGACTCGACTATCGACTCGACTATCGACTCGACTATCGACTCGACTATCGACTCGACTATCGACTCGACTATCGACTCGACTATCGACTCGACTATCGACTCGACTATCGACTCGACTATCGACTCGACTATCGACTCGACTATCGACTCGACTATCGACTCGACTATCGACTCGACTATCGACTCGACTATCGACTCGACTATCGACTCGACTATCGACTCGACTATCGACTCGACTATCGACTCGACTATCGACTCGACTATCGACTCGACTATCGACTCGACTATCGACTCGACTATCGACTCGACTATCGACTCGACTATCGACTCGACTATCGACTCGACTATCGACTCGACTATCGACTCGACTATCGACTCGACTATCGACTCGACTATCGACTCGACTATCGACTCGACTATCGACTCGACTATCGACTCGACTATCGACTCGACTATCGACTCGACTATCGACTCGACTATCGACTCGACTATCGACTCGACTATCGACTCGACTATCGACTCGACTATCGACTCGACTATCGACTCGACTGGACTCGACTGTCGACTCGACTATCGACTATCGACTATCGACTATCGACTATCGACTATCGACTATCGACTATCGACTATCGTCTATCGACTATCGACTATCGACTATCGACTATCGACTATCGACTATCGACTATCGACTATCGACTATCGACTATCGACTATCGACTATCGACTATCGACTATCGACTATCGACTATCGACTATCGACTATCGACTATCGACTATCGACTATCGACTATCGACTATCGACTATCGACTATCGACTCGACTCGACTATCGACTCGACTATCGACTCGACTATCGACTCGACTATCGACTCGACTATCGACTCGACTATCGACTCGACTATCGACCCGACTCGACTCGACTATCGACTCGACTCGACTCGACTCGACTATCGACTCGACTCGACTCGACTATCGACTCGACTCGACTCGACTATCGACTCGACTATCGACTCGACTATCGACTCGACTATCGACCCGACTCGACTCGACTATCGACTCGACTATCGACTCGACTATCGACTCGACTATCGACTCGACTATCGACTCGACTCGACTCGACTATCGACTCGACTATCGACTCGACTATCGACTCGACTATCGACTCGACTATCGACCCGACTCGACTCGACTATCGACTCGACTCGACTGGACTCGACTCTCGACTCGACTCGACTATCGACTCGACTCGACTGGACTATCGACTCGACTATCGACTCGACTCGACTCGACTATCGACTCGACTCGACTCGACTATCGACTCGACTCGACTCGACTATCGACTCGACTATCGACTCGACTATCGACTCGACTATCGACTCGACTCGACTCGACTATCGACTCGACTCGACTGGACTATCGACTCGACTATCGACTCGACTCGACTCGACTATCGACTCGACTATCGACTCGACTATCGACTCGACTGTCGACTCGACTTTCGACTCGACTCGACTATCGACTCGACTCGACTGGACTATCGACTCGACTATCGACTCGACTCGACTCGACTATCGACTCGACTCGACTCGACTCGACTATCGACTCGACTATCGACTCGACTATCGACTCGACTATCGAATCGACTATCGACTCGACTATCGACTCGACTATCGACCCGACTCGACTCGACTATCGACTCGACTCGACTCGACTCGACTATCGACTCGACTCGACTCGACTATCGACTCGACTCGACTCGACTATCGACTCGACTATCGACTCGACTATCGACTCGACTATCGACTCGACTATCGACTCGACTATCGACTCGACTATCGACTCGACTATTGACTCGACTATCGACTCGACTATCGACTCGACTATCGACTCGACTATCGACTCGACTATCGACTCGACTATCGACTCGACTCGACTCGACTCGACTATCGACTCGACTCGACTCGACTATCGACTCGACTATCGACTCGACTATCGACTCGACTATCGACTCGACTATCGACTCGACTATCGACTCGACTATCGACTCGACTATCGACTCGACTATCGACTCGACTATCGACTCGACTATCGACTCGACTATCGACTCGACTATCGACTCGACTATCGACTCGACTATCGACTCGACTATCGACTCGACTATCGACTCGACTATCGACTCGACTCGACTCGACTCGACTATCGACTCGACTCGACTCGACTATCGACTCGACTATCGACTCGACTATCGACTCGACTATCGACTCGACTATCGACTCGACTCGACTCGACTCGACTCGACTATCGACTCGACTATCGACTATCGACTCGACTATCGACTCGACTATCGACTCGACTCGACTCGACTATCGACTCGACTATCGACTCGACTCGACTCGACTATCGACTCGACTATCGACTCGACTCGACTCGACTATCGACTCGACTATCGACTATCGACTCGACTATCGACTCGACTATCGACTCGACTCGACTCGACTATCGACTCGACTATCGACTCGACTATCGACTCGACTATCGACTCGACTATCGACTCGACTATCGACCCGACTCGACTCGACTATCGACTCGACTCGACTCGACTCGACTATCGACTCGACTCGACTCGGCTATCGACTCGACTCGACTATCGACTCGACTCGACTGGACTATCGACTCGACTATCGACTCGACTCGACTCGACTATCGACTCGACTCGACTCGACTATCGACTCGACTATCGACTCGACTCGACTCGACTATCGACTCGACTCGACTGGACTATCGACTCGACTATCGACTCGACTCGACTCGACTATCGACTCGACTATCGACTCGACTATCGACTCGACTATCGACTCGACTTTCGACTCGACTATCGACTCGACTATCGACTCGACTATCGCCTCGACTATCGCCTCGACTATCGACTCGACTATCGACTCGACTATCGACTCGACTATCGACTCGACTATCGACTCGACTATCGACTCGACTATCGACTCGACTATCGACTCGACTATCGACTCGACTATCGACTCGACTATCGACTCGACTATCGACTCGACTATCGACTATCGACTATCGACTATCGACTATCGACTATCGACTATCGACTATCGACTATCGACTATCGACTATCGACTATCGACTATCGACTATCGACTATCGACTATCGACTATCGACTATCGACTATCGACTATCGACTATCGACTATCGACTATCGACTATCGACTATCGACTATCGACTATCGACTATCGACTATCGACTATCGACTATCGACTATCGACTATCGACTATCGACTATCGACTATCGACTATCGACTATCGACTATCGACTATCGACTATCGACTATCGACTATCGACTATCGACTATCGACTATCGACTATCGACTATCGACTATCGACTATCGACTATCGACTATCGACTATCGACTATCGACTATCGACTATCGACTATCGACTATCGACTATCGACTATCGACTATCGACTATCGACTATCGACTATCGACTATCGACTATCGACTATCGACTATCGACTATCGACTATCGACTATCGACTATCGACTATCGACTATCGACTATCGACTATCGACTATCGACTATCGACTATCGACTATCGACTATCGACTATCGACTATCGACTATCGACTATCGACTATCGACTATCGACTATCGACTATCGACTATCGACTATCGACTATCGACTATCGACTATCGACTATCGACTATCGACTATCGACTATCGACTATCGACTATCGACTATCGACTATCGACTATCGACTATCGACTATCGACTATCGACTATCGACTATCGACTATCGACTATCGACTATCGACTATCGACTATCGACTATCGACTATCGACTATCGACTATCGACTATCGACTATCGACTCGACTCGACTATCGACTCGACTATCGACTCGACTATCGACTCGACTATCGACTCGACTATCGACTCGACTATCGACTCGACTATCGACTCGACTATCGACTCGACTATCGACTCGACTATCGACTCGACTATCGACTATCGACCCGACTCGACTCGACTATCGACTCGACTCGACTCGACTCGACTATCGACTCGACTCGACTCGACTATCGACTCGACTCGACTCGACTATCGACTCGACTCGACTCGACTATCGACTCGACTATCGACTCGACTATCGACTCGACTATCGACTCGACTATCGACTCGACTATCGACTCGACTATCGACTCGACTATCGACTCGACTATCGACTCGACTATTGACTCGACTATCGACTCGACTATCGACTCGACTATCGACTCGACTATCGACTCGACTATCGACTCGACTATCGACTCGACTATCGACTCGACTCGACTCGACTCGACTATCGACTCGACTCGACTCGACTATCGACTCGACTATCGACTCGACTATCGACTCGACTATCGACTCGACTATCGACTCGACTATCGACTCGACTATCGACTCGACTATCGACCCGACTCGACTCGACTATCGACTCGACTATCGACTCGACTATCGACTCGACTATCGACTCGACTATCGACTCGACTCGACTCGACTATCGACTCGACTATCGACTCCTCGACTATCGACTCGACTATCGACTCGACTATCGACTCGACTATCGACCCGACTCGACTCGACTATCGACTCGACTCGACTGGACTCGACTATCGACTCGACTCGACTATCGACTCGACTCGACTGGACTATCGACTCGACTATCGACTCGACTCGACTCGACTATCGACTCGACTCGACTCGACTATCGACTCGACTATCGACTCGACTATCGACTCGACTATCGACTCGACTCGACTCGACTATCGACTCGACTCGACTGGACTATCGACTCGACTATCGACTCGACTCGACTCGACTATCGACTCGACTATCGACTCGACTATCGACTCGACTGTCGACTCGACTTTCGACTCGACTCGACTATCGACTCGACTCGACTGGACTATCGACTCGACTATCGACTCGACTCGACTCGACTATCGACTCGACTCGACTCGACTCGACTATCGACTCGACTATCGACTCGACTATCGACTCGACTATCGAATCGACTATCGACTCGACTATCGACTCGACTATCGACCCGACTCGACTCGACTATCGACTCGACTCGACTCGACTCGACTATCGACTCGACTCGACTCGACTATCGACTCGACTCGACTCGACTATCGACTCGACTATCGACTCGACTATCGACTCGACTATCGACTCGACTATCGACTCGACTATCGACTCGACTATCGACTCGACTATCGACTCGACTATCGACTCGACTATCGACTCGACTATCGACTCGACTATCGACTCGACTATCGACTCGACTATCGACTCGACTATCGACTCGACTATCGACTCGACTATCGACTCGACTCGACTCGACTCGACTATCGACTCGACTCGACTATCGACTCGACTATCGACTCGACTATCGACTCGACTATCGACTCGACTATCGACTCGACTATCGACTCGACTATCGACTCGACTATCGACTCGACTATCGACTCGACTATCGACTCGACTATCGACTCGACTATCGACTCGACTATCGACTCGACTATCGACTCGACTATCGACTCGACTCGACTCGACTCGACTATCGACTCGACTCGACTCGACTCGACTATCGACTCGACTATCGACTCGACTATCGACTCGACTATCGACTCGACTATCGACTCGACTCGACTCGACTCGACTCGACTATCGACTCGACTATCGACTATCGACTCGACTATCGACTCGACTATCGACTCGACTCGACTCGACTATCGACTCGACTATCGACCCGACTATCGACTCGACTATCGACTCGACTATCGACTCGACTATCGACTCGACTATCGACCCGACTCGACTCGACTATCGACTCGACTCGACTGGACTCGACTATCGACTCGACTCGACTCGACTATCGACTCGACTCGACAATCGACTCGACTCGACTGGACTATCGACTCGACTATCGACTCGACTCGACTCGACTATCGACTCGACTCGACTCGACTATCGACTCGACTATCGACTCGACTCGACTCGACTATCGACTCGACTCGACTGGACTATCGACTCGACTATCGACTCGACTCGACTCGACTATCGACTCGACTATCGACTCGACTATCGACTCGACTATCGACTCGACTTTCGACTCGACTATCGACTCGACTATCGACTCGACTATCGACTCGACTATCGACTCGACTATCGACTCGACTATCGACTCGACTATCGACTCGACTATCGACTCGACTATCGACTCGACTATCGACTCGACTATCGACTCGACTATCGACTCGACTATCGACTCGACTATCGACTCGACTATCGACTCGACTATCGACTCGACTATCGACCCGACTCGACTCGACTCGACTCGACTATCGACTCGACTCGACTATCGACTCGACTATCGACTCGACTCGACTCGACTATCGACTCGACTATCGACTCGACTCGACTCGACTATCGACTCGACTATCGACTCGACTATCGACTCGACTATCGACTCGACTATCGACTCGACTATCGACTCGACTATCGACTCGACCATCGACTCGACCATCGACTCGACCATCGACTCGACCATCGACTCGACCATCGACTCGACCATCGACTCGACCATCGACTCGACCATCGACTCGACTATCGACTCGACTATCGACTCGACTATCGACTCGACTATCGACTCGACTATCGACTCGACTATCGACTCGACTATCGACTCGACTATCGACTCGACTATCGACTCGACTATCGACTCGACTATCGACTCGACTATCGACTCGACTATCGACTCGACTATCGACTCGACTATCGACTCGACTATCGACTCGACTATCGACTCGACTATCGACTCGACTATCGACTCGACTATCGACTCGACTATCGACTCGACTATCGACTCGACTATCGACTCGACTATCGACCCGACTCGACTCGACTATCGACTCGACTCGACTCGACTCGACTATCGACTCGACTCGACTCGACTATCGACTCGACTCGACTCGACTATCGACTCGACTATCGACTCGACTCGACTCGACTATCGACTCGACTATCGACTCGACTATCGACTCGACTATCGACTCGACTATCGACTCGACTATCGACTCGACTCGACTCGACTCGACTATCGACTCGACTATCGACTCGACTATCGACTCGACTATCGAATCGACTATCGACTCGACTATCGACTCGACTATCGACCCGACTCGACTCGACTATCGACTCGACTCGACTCGACTCGACTATCGACTCGACTCGACTCGACTATCGACTCGACTATCGACTCGACTATCGACTCGACTATCGACTCGACTATCGACTCGACTATCGACTCGACTATCGACTCGACTATCGACTCGACTATCGACTCGACTATCGACTCGACTATCGACTCGACTATCGACTCGACTATCGACTCGGCTATCGACTCGACTATCGACTCGACTATCGACTCGACTATCGACTCGACTATCGACTCGACTATCGACCCGACTATCGACTCGACTCGACTCGACTATCGACTCGACTCGACTCGACTATCGACTCGACTATCGACTCGACTATCGACTCGACTATCGACTCGACTATCGACTCGACTCGACTCGACTCGACTCGACTATCGACTCGACTATCGACTATCGACTCGACTATCGACTCGACTATCGACTCGACTCGACTCGACTATCGACTCGACTATCGACTCGACTATCGACTCGACTATCGACTCGACTATCGACTCGACTATCGACCCGACTCGACTCGACTATCGACTCGACTCGACTCGACTCGACTATCGACTCGACTCGACTCGACTATCGACTCGACTCGACTATCGACTCGACTCGACTGGACTATCGACTCGACTATCGACTCGACTCGACTCGACTATCGACTCGACTGGACTATCGACTCGACTATCGACTCGACTCGACTCGACTATCGACTCGACTCGACTCGACTATCGACTCGACTATCGACTCGACTCGACTCGACTATCGACTCGACTCGACTGGACTATCGACTCGACTATCGACTCGACTCGACTCGACTATCGACTCGACTATCGACTCGACTATCGACTCGACTATCGACTCGACTTTCGACTCGACTATCGACTCGACTATCGACTCGACTATCGACTCGACTATCGACTCGACTATCGACTCGACTATCGACTCGACTATCGACTCGAATATCGACTCGACTATCGACTCGACTATCGACTCGACTATCGACTCGACTATCGACTCGACTATCGACTCGACTATCGACTCGACTATCGACTCGACTATCGACTCGACTATCGACCCGACTCGACTCGACTCGACTCGACTATCGACTCGACTCGACTATCGACTCGACTATCGACTCGACTCGACTCGACTATCGACTCGACTATCGACTGGACTCGACTCGACTATCGACTCGACTATCGACTCGACTATCGACTCGACTCGACTCGACTATCGACTCGACTATCGACTCGACTATCGACTCGACTATCGACTCGACTATCGACTCGACTATCGACTCGACTATCGACTCGACTATCGACTCGACTATCGACTCGACTATCGACTCGACTATCGACTCGACTATCGACTCGACTATCGACTCGACTATCGACTCGACTATCGACTCGACTATCGACTCGACTATCGACTCGACTATCGACTCGACTATCGACTCGACTATCGACTCGACTATCGACTCGACTATCGACTCGACTATCGACTCGACTATCGACTCGACTATCGACTCGACTATCGACTCGACTATCGACTCGACTATCGACTCGACTATCGACTCGACTATCGACTCGACTATCGACTCGACTATCGACTCGACTATCGACTCGACTATCGACTCGACTATCGACTCGACTATCGACTCGACTATCGACTCGACTATCGACTCGACTATCGACTCGACTATCGACTCGACTATCGACTCGACTATCGACTCGACTATCGACTCGACTATCGACTCGACTATCGACTCGACTATCGACTCGACTATCGACTCGACTATCGACTCGACTATCGACTCGACTATCGACTCGACTATCGACTCGACTATCGACTCGACTATCGACTCGACTATCGACTCGACTATCGACTCGACTATCGACTCGACTATCGACTCGACTATCGACTCGACTATCGACTCGACTATCGACTCGACTATCGACTCGACTATCGACTCGACTATCGACTCGACTATCGACTCGACTATCGACTCGACTATCGACTCGACTATCGACTCGACTATCGACTCGACTATCGACTCGACTATCGACTCGACTGGACTCGACTGTCGACTCGACTATCGACTATCGACTATCGACTATCGACTATCGACTATCGACTATCGACTATCGACTATCGTCTATCGACTATCGACTATCGACTATCGACTATCGACTATCGACTATCGACTATCGACTATCGACTATCGACTATCGACTATCGACTATCGACTATCGACTATCGACTATCGACTATCGACTATCGACTATCGACTATCGACTATCGACTATCGACTATCGACTATCGACTATCGACTATCGACTATCGACTATCGACTCGACTCGACTATCGACTCGACTATCGACTCGACTATCGACTCGACTATCGACTCGACTATCGACTCGACTATCGACTCGACTATCGACCCGACTCGACTCGACTATCGACTCGACTCGACTCGACTCGACTATCGACTCGACTCGACTCGACTATCGACTCGACTCGACTCGACTATCGACTCGACTATCGACTCGACTATCGACTCGACTATCGACCCGACTCGACTCGACTATCGACTCGACTATCGACTCGACTATCGACTCGACTATCGACTCGACTATCGACTCGACTCGACTCGACTATCGACTCGACTATCGACTCGACTATCGACTCGACTATCGACTCGACTATCGACCCGACTCGACTCGACTATCGACTCGACTCGACTGGACTCGACTATCGACTCGACTCGACTATCGACTCGACTCGACTGGACTATCGACTCGACTATCGACTCGACTCGACTCGACTATCGACTCGACTCGACTCGACTATCGACTCGACTCGACTCGACTATCGACTCGACTATCGACTCGACTATCGACTCGACTATCGACTCGACTCGACTCGACTATCGACTCGACTCGACTGGACTATCGACTCGACTATCGACTCGACTCGACTCGACTATCGACTCGACTATCGACTCGACTATCGACTCGACTGTCGACTCGACTTTCGACTCGACTCGACTATCGACTCGACTCGACTGGACTATCGACTCGACTATCGACTCGACTCGACTCGACTATCGACTCGACTCGACACGACTCGACTATCGACTCGACTATCGACTCGACTATCGACTCGACTATCGAATCGACTATCGACTCGACTATCGACTCGACTATCGACCCGACTCGACTCGACTATCGACTCGACTCGACTCGACTCGACTATCGACTCGACTCGACTCGACTATCGACTCGACTCGACTCGACTATCGACTCGACTATCGACTCGACTATCGACTCGACTATCGACTCGACTATCGACTCGACTATCGACTCGACTATCGACTCGACTATTGACTCGACTATCGACTCGACTATCGACTCGACTATCGACTCGACTATCGACTCGACTATCGACTCGACTATCGACTCGACTCGACTCGACTCGACTATCGACTCGACTCGACTCGACTATCGACTCGACTATCGACTCGACTATCGACTCGACTATCGACTCGACTATCGACTCGACTATCGACTCGACTATCGACTCGACTATCGACTCGACTATCGACTCGACTATCGACTCGACTATCGACTCGACTATCGACTCGACTATCGACTCGACTATCGACTCGACTATCGACTCGACTATCGACTCGACTCGACTCGACTCGACTATCGACTCGACTCGACTCGACTATCGACTCGACTATCGACTCGACTATCGACTCGACTATCGACTCGACTATCGACTCGACTCGACTCGACTCGACTCGACTATCGACTCGACTATCGACTATCGACTCGACTATCGACTCGACTATCGACTCGACTCGACTCGACTATCGACTCGACTATCGACTCGACTCGACTCGACTATCGACTCGACTATCGACTCGACTCGACTCGACTATCGACTCGACTATCGACTATCGACTCGACTATCGACTCGACTATCGACTCGACTCGACTCGACTATCGACTCGACTATCGACTCGACTATCGACTCGACTATCGACTCGACTATCGACTCGACTATCGACCCGACTCGACTCGACTATCGACTCGACTCGACTGGACTCGACTATCGACTCGACTCGACTCGGCTATCGACTCGACTCGACTATCGACTCGACTCGACTGGACTATCGACTCGACTATCGACTCGACTCGACTCGACTATCGACTCGACTCGACTCGACTATCGACTCGACTATCGACTCGACTCGACTCGACTATCGACTCGACTCGACTGGACTATCGACTCGACTATCGACTCGACTCGACTCGACTATCGACTCGACTATCGACTCGACTATCGACTCGACTATCGACTCGACTATCGACTCGACTATCGACTCGACTATCGACTCGACTATCGCCTCGACTATCGACTCGACTATCGACTCGACTATCGACTCGACTATCGACTCGACTATCGACTCGACTATCGACTCGACTATCGACTCGACTATCGACTCGACTATCGACTATCGACTATCGACTATCGACTATCGACTATCGACTATCGACTATCGACTATCGACTATCGACTATCGACTATCGACTATCGACTATCGACTATCGACTATCGACTATCGACTATCGACTATCGACTATCGACTATCGACTATCGACTATCGACTATCGACTATCGACTATCGACTATCGACTATCGACTATCGACTATCGACTATCGACTATCGACTATCGACTATCGACTATCGACTATCGACTATCGACTATCGACTATCGACTATCGACTATCGACTATCGACTATCGACTATCGACTATCGACTATCGACTATCGACTATCGTCTATCGACTATCGACTATCGACTATCGACTATCGACTATCGACTATCGACTATCGACTATCGACTATCGACTATCGACTATCGACTATCGACTATCGACTATCGACTATCGACTATCGACTATCGACTATCGACTATCGACTATCGACTATCGACTATCGACTATCGACTATCGACTATCGAATATCGACTATCGACTATCGACTATCGACTATCGACTATCGACTATCGACTATCGACTATCGACTATCGACTATCGACTATCGACTATCGACTCGACTCGACTATCGACTCGACTATCGACTCGACTATCGACTCGACTATCGACTCGACTATCGACTCGACTATCGACTCGACTATCGACTCGACTATCGACTCGACTATCGACTCGACTATCGACTCGACTATCGACCCGACTCGACTCGACTATCGACTCGACTCGACTCGACTCGACTATCGACTCGACTCGACTCGACTATCGACTCGACTCGACTCGACTATCGACTCGACTCGACTCGACTATCGACTCGACTATCGACTCGACTATCGACTCGACTATCGACTCGACTATCGACTCGACTATCGACTCGACTATCGACTCGACTATCGACTCGACTATCGACTCGACTATTGACTCGACTATCGACTCGACTATCGACTCGACTATCGACTCGACTATCGACTCGACTATCGACTCGACTATCGACTCGACTATCGACTCGACTCGACTCGACTCGACTATCGACTCGACTCGACTCGACTATCGACTCGACTATCGACTCGACTATCGACTCGACTATCGACTCGACTATCGACTCGACTATCGACTCGACTATCGACTCGACTATCGACTCGACTATCGACTCGACTATCGACTCGACTATCGACTCGACTATCGACTCGACTCGACTCGACTCGACTATCGACTCGACTCGACTCGACTATCGACTCGACTATCGACTCGACTATCGACTCGACTATCGACTCGACTATCGACTCGACTCGACTCGACTCGACTATCGACTCGACTATCGACTATCGACTCGACTATCGACTCGACTATCGACTCGACTCGACTCGACTATCGACTCGACTATCGACTCGACTATCGACTCGACTATCGACTCGACTATCGACTCGACTATCGACTCGACTATCGACCCGACTCGACTCGACTATCGACTCGACTCGACTGGACTCGACTATCGACTCGACTCGACTCGACTATCGACTCGACTCGACTATCGACTCGACTCGACTGGACTATCGACTCGACTATCGACTAGACTCGACTCGACTATCGACTCGACTCGACTCGACTATCGACTCGACTATCGACTCGACTCGACTCGACTATCGACTCGACTCGACTGGACTATCGACTCGACTATCGACTCGACTATCGACTCGACTATCGACTCGACTATCGACTCGACTCGACTCGACTATCGACTCGACTATCGACTATCGACTATCGACTATCGACTATCGACTATCGACTATCGACTATCGTCTATCGACTATCGACTATCGACTATCGACTATCGACTATCGACTATCGACTATCGACTATCGACTATCGACTATCGACTATCGACTATCGACTATCGACTATCGACTATCGACTATCGACTATCGACTATCGACTATCGACTCGACTCGACTATCGACTCGACTATCGACTCGACTATCGACTCGACTATCGACTCGACTATCGACTCGACTATCGACTCGACTATCGACTCGACTATCGACTCGACTATCGACTCGACTATCGACTCGACTATCGACTCGACTATCGACTCGACTATCGACTCGACTATCGACTCGACTATCGACTCGACTATCGACTCGACTATCGACCCGACTCGACTCGACTATCGACTCGACTCGACTCGACTCGACTATCGACTCGACTCGACTCGACTATCGACTCGACTCGACTCGACTATCGACTCGACTCGACTCGACTATCGACTCGACTATCGACTCGACTATCGACTCGACTATCGACTCGACTATCGACTCGACTATCGACTCGACTATCGACTCGACTATCGACTCGACTATCGACTCGACTATTGACTCGACTATCGACTCGACTATCGACTCGACTATCGACTCGACTATCGACTCGACTATCGACTCGACTATCGACTCGACTATCGACTCGACTCGACTCGACTCGACTATCGACTCGACTCGACTCGACTATCGACTCGACTATCGACTCGACTATCGACTCGACTATCGACTCGACTATCAACTCGACTATCGACTCGACTATCGACTCGACTATCGACTCGACTATCGACTCGACTATCGACTCGACTATCGACTCGACTATCGACTCGACTCGACTCGACTCGACTATCGACTCGACTCGACTCGACTATCGACTCGACTATCGACTCGACTATCGACTCGACTATCGACTCGACTATCGACTCGACTCGACTCGACTCGACTATCGACTCGACTATCGACTATCGACTCGACTATCGACTCGACTATCGACTCGACTCGACTATCGACTCGACTATCGACTCGACTATCGACTCGACTATCGACTCGACTATCGACTCGACTATCGACTCGACTATCGACCCGACTCGACTCGACTATCGACTCGACTCGACTGGACTCGACTATCGACTCGACTCGACTCGACTATCGACTCGACTCGACTATCGACTCGACTCGACTGGACT
>OW121815.1:41684985-41705350 GCA_933228935.1 Pemphredon lugubris | reverse complement strand
TAGTCGATAGTCGATAGTCGATAGTCGATAGTCGATAGTCGATAGTCGATAGTCGATAGTCGATAGTCGATAGTCGATAGTCGATAGTCGATAGTCGATAGTCGAGTCGAGTCGATAGTCGAGTCGAGTCGATAGTCGAGTCGAGTCGATAGTCGAGTCGATAGTCGAGTCGAGTCGATAGTCGAGTCGATAGTCGAGTCGATAGTCGAGTCGATAGTCGATAGTCGATAGTCGATAGTCGATAGTCGATAGTCGATAGTCGATAGTCGATAGTCGATAGTCGATAGTCGATAGTCGATAGTCGATAGTCGATAGTCGATAGTCGATAGTCGATAGTCGATAGTCGATAGTCGATAGTCGATAGTCGATAGTCGATAGTCGATAGTCGATAGTCGATAGTCGATAGTCGATAGTCGATAGTCGATAGTCGATAGTCGATAGTCGATAGTCGATAGTCGATAGTCGATAGTCGATAGTCGATAGTCGATAGTCGATAGTCGATAGTCGATAGTCGATAGTCGATAGTCGATAGTCGATAGTCGATAGTCGATAGTCGATAGTCGATAGTCGATAGTCGATAGTCGATAGTCGATAGTCGATAGTCGATAGTCGATAGTCGATAGTCGATAGTCGATAGTCGATAGTCGATAGTCGATAGTCGATAGTCGATAGTCGATAGTCGATAGTCGATAGTCGATAGTCGATAGTCGATAGTCGATAGTCGATAGTCGATAGTCGATAGTCGATAGTCGATAGTCGATAGTCGATAGTCGATAGTCGATAGTCGATAGTCGATAGTCGATAGTCGATAGTCGATAGTCGATAGTCGATAGTCGATAGTCGATAGTCGATAGTCGATAGTCGATAGTCGATAGTCGATAGTCGATAGTCGATAGTCGATAGTCGATAGTCGATAGTCGATAGTCGATAGTCGATAGTCGATAGTCGATAGTCGATAGTCGATAGTCGATAGTCGATAGTCGATAGTCGATAGTCGATAGTCGAGTCGATAGTCGATAGTCGATAGTCGATAGTCGATAGTCGATAGTCGATAGTCGATAGTCGAGTCGATAGTCTAGTCGAGTCGATAGTCGAGTCGAGTCGATAGTCGAGTCGATAGTCGAGTCGAGTCGATAGTCGAGTCGATAGTCGATAGTCGATAGTCGATAGTCGATAGTCGATAGTCGATAGTCGATAGTCGATAGTCGATAGTCGATAGTCGAGTCGATAGTCGAGTCGAGTCGATAGTCGAGTCGAGTCGATAGTCGAGTCGATAGTCGAGTCGAGTCGATAGTCGAGTCGATAGTCGAGTCGATAGTCGATAGTCGATAGTCGATAGTCGATAGTCGATAGTCGATAGTCGATAGTCGATAGTCGATAGTCGATAGTCGATAGTCGATAGTCGATAGTCGATAGTCGATAGTCGATAGTCGATAGTCGATAGTCGATAGTCGATAGTCGATAGTCGATAGTCGATAGTCGATAGTCGATAGTCGATAGTCGATAGTCGAGTCGAGTCGATAGTCGAGTCGAGTCGATAGTCGAGTCGAGTCGATAGTCGAGTCGATAGTCGAGTCGAGTCGATAGTCGAGTCGATAGTCGAGTCGATAGTCGAGTCGATAGTCGATAGTCGATAGTCGATAGTCGATAGTAGATAGTCGATAGTCGATAGTCGATAGTCGATAGTCGATAGTCGATAGTCGATAGTCGATAGTCGATAGTCGATAGTCGATAGTCGATAGTCGATAGTCGATAGTCGATAGTCGATAGTCGATAGTCGATAGTCGATAGTCGATAGTCGATAGTCGATAGTCGATAGTCGATAGTCGATAGTCGATAGTCGATAGTCGATAGTCGATAGTCGATAGTCGATAGTCGATAGTCGATAGTCGATAGTCGATAGTCGATAGTCGATAGTCGATAGTCGATAGTCGATAGTCGATAGTCGATAGTCGATAGTCGATAGTCGATAGTCGATAGTCGATAGTCGATAGTCGATAGTCGATAGTCGATAGTCGATAGTCGATAGTCGATAGTCGATAGTCGATAGTCGATAGTCGATAGTCGATAGTCGATAGTCGATAGTCGATAGTCGATAGTCGATAGTCGATAGTCGATAGTCGATAGTCGATAGTCGATAGTCGATAGTCGATAGTCGATAGTCGATAGTCGATAGTCGATAGTCGATAGTCGATAGTCGATAGTCGATAGTCGATAGTCGATAGTCGATAGTCGATAGTCGATAGTCGATAGTCGAGTCGAGTCGATAGTCGAGTCGAGTCGATAGTCGAGTCGAGTCGATAGTCGATAGTCGATAGTCGATAGTCGATAGTCGATAGTCGATAGTCGATAGTCGATAGTCGATAGTCGATAGTCGATAGTCGATAGTCGATAGTCGATAGTCGAAAGTCGATAGTCGATAGTCGATAGTCGATAGTCGATAGTCGATAGTCGATAGTCGATAGTCGATAGTCGATAGTCGATAGTCGATAGTCGATAGTCGATAGTCGATAGTCGATAGTCGATAGTCGATAGTCGATAGTCGATAGTCGAGTCGATAGTCGAGTCGAGTCGATAGTCGAGTCGAGTCGATAGTCGAGTCGATAGTCGAGTCGAGTCGATAGTCGAGTCGATAGTCGAGTCGATAGTCGAGTCGATAGTCGATAGTCGATAGTCGATAGTCGATAGTCGATAGTCGATAGTCGATAGTCGATAGTCGATAGTCGATAGTCGATAGTCGATAGTCGATAGTCGATAGTCGATAGTCGATAGTCGATAGTCGATAGTCGATAGTCGATAGTCGATAGTCGATAGTCGATAGTCGATAGTCGATAGTCGATAGTCGATAGTCGATAGTCGATAGTCGATAGTCGATAGTCGAGTCGATAGTCGATAGTCGATAGTCGATAGTCGATAGTCGATAGTCGATAGTCGATAGTCGATAGTCGAGTCGATAGTCGAGTCGAGTCGATAGTCGAGTCGAGTCGATAGTCGAGTCGATAGTCGAGTCGAGTCGATAGTCGAGTCGATAGTCGATAGTCGATAGTCGATAGTCGATAGTCGATAGTCGATAGTCGATAGTCGATAGTCGATAGTCGATAGTCGAGTCGATAGTCGAGTCGAGTCGATAGTCGAGTCGAGTCGATAGTCGAGTCGAGTCGATAGTCGAGTCGATAGTCGAGTCGATAGTCGAGTCGATAGTCGATAGTCGATAGTCGATAGTCGATAGTCGATAGTCGATAGTCGATAGTCGATAGTCGATAGTCGATAGTCGATAGTCGATAGTCGATAGTCGATAGTCGATAGTCGATAGTCGATAGTCGATAGTCGATAGTCGATAGTCGATAGTCGATAGTCGATAGTCGATAGTCGATAGTCGATAGTCGATAGTCGATAGTCGATAGTCGATAGTCGATAGTCGATAGTCGATAGTCGATAGTCGATAGTCGATAGTCGATAGTCGATAGTCGATAGTCGATAGTCGATAGTCGATAGTCGATAGTCGATAGTCGATAGTCGATAGTCGATAGTCGATAGTCGATAGTCGATAGTCGATAGTCGATAGTCGATAGTCGATAGTCGATAGTCGATAGTCGATAGTCGATAGTCGATAGTCGATAGTCGATAGTCGATAGTCGATAGTCGATAGTCGATAGTCGATAGTCGATAGTCG
The DNA here is from genome assembly GCA_933228935.1 of Pemphredon lugubris. NCBI lineage: Eukaryota > Metazoa > Arthropoda > Insecta > Hymenoptera > Crabronidae > Pemphredon > Pemphredon lugubris. Next base: position 41,701,677 of record OW121815.1, on the reverse strand, counting down.
ATAGTCGATAGTCGATAGTCGATAGTCGATAGTCGATAGTCGATAGTCGATAGTCGATAGTCGATAGTCGATAGTCGATAGTCGATAGTCGATAGTCGATAGTCGATAGTCGATAGTCGATAGTCGATAGTCGATAGTCGATAGTCGATAGTCGATAGTCGATAGTCGATAGTCGATAGTCGATAGTCGATAGTCGATAGTCGATAGTCGATAGTCGATAGTCGAGTCGATAGTCGATAGTCGATAGTCGATAGTCGATAGTCGATAGTCGATAGTCGATAGTCGATAGTCGAGTCGATAGTCGAGTCGAGTCGATAGTCGAGTCGAGTCGATAGTCGAGTCGATAGTCGAGTCGAGTCGATAGTCGAGTCGATAGTCGATAGTCGATAGTCGATAGTCGATAGTCGATAGTCGATAGTCGATAGTCGATAGTCGATAGTCGATAGTCGATTCGATAGTCGAGTCGAGTCGATAGTCGAGTCGAGTCGATAGTCGAGTCGAGTCGATAGTCGAGTCGATAGTCGAGTCGATAGTCGAGTCGATAGTCGATAGTCGATAGTCGATAGTCGATAGTCGATAGTCGATAGTCGATAGTCGATAGTCGATAGTCGATAGTCGATAGTCGATAGTCGATAGTCGATAGTCGATAGTCGATAGTCGATAGTCGATAGTCGATAGTCGATAGTCGATAGTCGATAGTCGATAGTCGATAGTCGATAGTCGATAGTCGATAGTCATAGTCGATAGTCGATAGTCGAGTCGATAGTCGAGTCGAGTCGATAGTCGAGTCGAGTCGATAGTCGAGTCGATAGTCGAGTCGAGTCGATAGTCGAGTCGATAGTCGAGTCGATAGTCGAGTCGATAGTCGATAGTCGATAGTCGATAGTCGATAGTCGATAGTCGATAGTCGATAGTCGATAGTCGATAGTCGATAGTCGATAGTCGATAGTCGATAGTCGATAGTCGATAGTCGATAGTCGATAGTCGATAGTCGATAGTCGATAGTCGATAGTCGATAGTCGATAGTCGATAGTCGATAGTCGATAGTCGATAGTCGATAGTCGATAGTCGATAGTCGATAGTCGATAGTCGATAGTCGATAGTCGATAGTCGATAGTCGATAGTCGATAGTCGATAGTCGATAGTCGATAGTCGATAGTCGATAGTCGATAGTCGATAGTCGATAGTCGATAGTCGATAGTCGATAGTCGATAGTCGATAGTCGATAGTCGATAGTCGATAGTCGATAGTCGATAGTCGATAGTCGATAGTCGATAGTCGATAGTCGATAGTCGATAGTCGATAGTCGATAGTCGATAGTCGATAGTCGATAGTCGATAGTCGATAGTCGATAGTCGATAGTCGATAGTCGATAGTCGATAGTCGATAGTCGATAGTCGATAGTCGATAGTCGATAGTCGATAGTCGATAGTCGATAGTCGATAGTCGATAGTCGATAGTCGATAGTCGATAGTCGATAGTCGATAGTCGATAGTCGATAGTCGATAGTCGATAGTCGATAGTCGATAGTCGATAGTCGATAGTCGATAGTCGATAGTCGATAGTCGATAGTCGATAGTCGATAGTCGATAGTCGATAGTCGATAGTCGATAGTCGATAGTCGATAGTCGATAGTCGATAGTCGATAGTCGATAGTCGATAGTCGAGTCGAGTCGATAGTCGAGTCGAGTCGATAGTCGAGTCGATAGTCGAGTCGAGTCGATAGTCGAGTCGATAGTCGAGTCGATAGTCGAGTCGATAGTCGATAGTCGATAGTCGATAGTCGATAGTCGATAGTCGATAGTCGATAGTCGATAGTCGATAGTCGATAGTCGATAGTCGATAGTCGATAGTCGATAGTCGATAGTCGATAGTCGATAGTCGATAGTCGATAGTCGATAGTCGATAGTCGATAGTCGATAGTCGATAGTCGATAGTCGATAGTCGATAGTCGATAGTCGATAGTCGATAGTCGATAGTCGATAGTCGATAGTCGATAGTCGATAGTCGATAGTCGATAGTCGATAGTCGATAGTCGATAGTCGATAGTCGATAGTCGATAGTCGATAGTCGATAGTCGATAGTCGATAGTCGATAGTCGATAGTCGATAGTCGATAGTCGATAGTCGATAGTCGATAGTCGATAGTCGATAGTCGATAGTCGATAGTCGATAGTCGATAGTCGATAGTCGATAGTCGATAGTCGATAGTCGATAGTCGATAGTCGATAGTCGATAGTCGATAGTCGATAGTCGATAGTCGAGTCGAGTCGATAGTCGAGTCGAGTCGATAGTCGAGTCGATAGTCGAGTCGAGTCGATAGTCGAGTCGATAGTCGAGTCGATAGTCGAGTCGATAGTCGATAGTCGATAGTCGATAGTCGATAGTCGATAGTCGATAGTCGATAGTCGATAGTCGATAGTCGATAGTCGATAGTCGATAGTCGATAGTCGATAGTCGATAGTCGATAGTCGATAGTCGATAGTCGAGAGTCGATAGTCGATAGTCGATAGTCGATAGTCGATAGTCGATAGTCGATAGTCGATAGTCGATAGTCGATAGTCGATAGTCGATAGTCGATAGTCGATAGTCGATAGTCGATAGTCGAGTCGATAGTCGATAGTCGATAGTCGATAGTCGATAGTCGATAGTCGATAGTCGATAGTCGATAGTCGAGTCGATAGTCGAGTCGAGTCGATAGTCGAGTCGAGTCGATAGTCGAGTCGATAGTCGAGTCGAGTCGATAGTCGAGTCGATAGTCGATAGTCGATAGTCGATAGTCGATAGTCGATAGTCGATAGTCGATAGTCGATAGTCGATAGTCGAGTCGATAGTCGAGTCGAGTCGATAGTCGAGTCGAGTCGATAGTCGAGTCGATAGTCGAGTCGATAGTCGAGTCGAGTCGATAGTCGAGTCGATAGTCGAGTCGATAGTCGATAGTCGATAGTCGATAGTCGGTAGTCGATAGTCGATAGTCGATAGTCGATAGTCGATAGTCGATAGTCGATAGTCGATAGTCGATAGTCGATAGTCGATAGTCGATAGTCGATAGTCGATAGTCGATAGTCGATAGTCGATAGTCGATAGTCGATAGTCGATAGTCGATAGTCGATAGTCGATAGTCGATAGTCGATAGTCGATAGTCGATAGTCGATAGTCGAGTCGATAGTCGAGTCGAGTCGATAGTCGAGTCGAGTCGATAGTCGAGTCGATAGTCGAGTCGAGTCGATAGTCGAGTCGATAGTCGATAGTCGATAGTCGATAGTCGATAGTCGATAGTCGATAGTCGATAGTCGATAGTCGATAGTCGATAGTCGATAGTCGATAGTCGATAGTCGATAGTCGATAGTCGATAGTCGATAGTCGATAGTCGATAGTCGATAGTCGATAGTCGATAGTCGATAGTCGATAGTCGATAGTCGATAGTCGATAGTCGATAGTCGATAGTCGATAGTCGATAGTCGATAGTCGATAGTCGATAGTCGATAGTCGATAGTCGATAGTCGATAGTCGATAGTCGATAGTCGATAGTCGATAGTCGATAGTCGATAGTCGATAGTCGATAGTCGATAGTCGATAGTCGATAGTCGATAGTCGATAGTCGATAGTCGATAGTCGATAGTCGATAGTCGATAGTCGATAGTCGATAGTCGATAGTCGATAGTCGATAGTCGATAGTCGATAGTCGATAGTCGATAGTCGATAGTCGATAGTCGATAGTCGATAGTCGAGTCGATAGTCGAGTCGAGTCGATAGTCGAGTCGAGTCGATAGTCGAGTCGATAGTCGAGTCGAGTCGATAGTCGAGTCGATAGTCGAGTCGATAGTCGATAGTCGATAGTCGATAGTCGATAGTCGATAGTCGATAGTCGATAGTCGATAGTCGATAGTCGATAGTCGATAGTCGATAGTCGATAGTCGATAGTCGATAGTCGATAGTCGATAGTCGATAGTCGATAGTCGATAGTCGATAGTCGATAGTCGATAGTCGATAGTCGATAGTCGATAGTCGATAGTCGATAGTCGATAGTCGATAGTCGATAGTCGATAGTCGATAGTCGATAGTCGATAGTCGATAGTCGATAGTCGATAGTCGATAGTCGATAGTCGATAGTCGATAGTCGATAGTCGATAGTCGATAGTCGATAGTCGATAGTCGATAGTCGATAGTCGATAGTCGATAGTCGATAGTCGATAGTCGATAGTCGATAGTCGATAGTCGATAGTCGATAGTCGATAGTCGATAGTCGATAGTCGATAGTCGATAGTCGATAGTCGATAGTCGATAGTCGATAGTCGATAGTCGATAGTCGATAGTCGATAGTCGATAGTCGATAGTCGATAGTCGATAGTCGATAGTCGATAGTCGATAGTGGATAGTCGATAGTCGAGTCGATAGTCGAGTCGATAGTCGATAGTCGAATCGATAGTCGAGTCGATAGTCGAGTCGAGTCGATAGTCGAGTCGAGTCGAAAGTCGAGTCGAGTCGATAGTCGAGTCGAGTCGATAGTCGAGTCGAGTCGATAGTCGAGTCGATAGTCGAATCGAGTCGATAGTCGAGTAGAGTCGATAGTCGAGTCGATAGTCGAGTCGAGTCGATAGTCGAGTCGAGTCGATAGTCGAGTCGATAGTCGAGTCGAGTCGATAGTCGAGTCGAGTCGATAGTCGAGTCGAGTCGATAGTCGAGTCGAGTCGATAGTCGAGTCGAGTCGATAGTCGAGTCGAGTCGATAGTCGAGTCGAGTCGAGTCGATAGTCGAGTCGAGTCGATAGTCGAGTCGAGTCGATAGTCGAGTCGATAGTCGAGTCGATAGTCGAGTCGATAGTCGAGTCGAGTCGATAGTCGAGTCGATAGTCGAGTCGATAGTCGAGTCGAGTCGATAGTCGAGTCGATAGTCGAGTCGATAGTCGAGTCGAGTCGATAGTCGAGTCGAGTCGATAGTCGAGTCGAGTCGAGTCGAGTCGATAGTCGAGTCGAGTCGATAGTCGAGTCGATAGTCGAGTCTATAGTCGAGTCGAGTCGATAGTCGAGTCGAGTCGATAGTCGAGTCGAGTCGATAGTCGAGTCGAGTCGATAGTCGAGTCGATAGTCGAGTCGATAGTCGAGTCGATAGTCGAGTCGATAGTCGATAGTCGAATCGATAGTCGAGTCGATAGTCGAGTCGATAGTTGAGTCGATAGTCGAGTCGATAGTCGAGTCGATAGTCGAGTCGATAGTCGAGTCGAGTCGATAGTCGAGTCGAGTCGATAGTCGAGTCGATAGTCGATAGTCGATAGTCGGTAGTCAATAGTCGATAGTCGATAGTCGATAGTCGATAGTCGATAGTCGATAGTCGATAGTCGATAGTCGATAGTCGATAGTCGATAGTCGATAGTCGATAGTCGATAGTCGATAGTCGATAGTCGATAGTCGATAGTCGATAGTCGAGTCGATAGTCGAGTCGAGTCGATAGTCGAGTCGAGTCGATAGTCGAGTCGATAGTCGAGTCGAGTCGATAGTCGAGTCGATAGTCGAGTCGAGAGTCGAGTCGATAGTCGATAGTCGATAGTCGATAGTCGATAGTCGATAGTCGATAGTCGATAGTCGATAGTCGATAGTCGATAGTCGATAGTCGATAGTCGATAGTCGATAGTCGATAGTCGATAGTCGATAGTCGATAGTCGATAGTCGATAGTCGATAGTCGATAGTCGATAGTCGATAGTCGATAGTCGATAGTCGATAGTCGAGTCGATAGTCGAGTCGATAGTCGAGTCGAGTCGATAGTCGAGTCGAGTCGATAGTCGAGTCGAGTCGATAGTCGAGTCGATAGTCGAGTCGATAGTCGAGTCGATAGTCGATAGTCGATAGTCGATAGTCGATAGTCGATAGTCGATAGTCGATAGTCGATAGTCGATAGTCGATAGTCGATAGTCGATAGTCGATAGTCGATAGTCGATAGTCGATAGTCGAGTCGATAGTCGAGTCGATAGTCGAGTCGATAGTCGAGTCGATAGTCGAGTCGATAGTCGAGTCGATAGTCGAGTCGATAGTCGAGTCGAGTCGAGTCGAGTCGATAGTCGAGTCGAGTCGATAGTCGAGTCGAGTCGATAGTCGAGTCGATAGTCGAGTCGAGTCGATAGTCGAGTCGATAGTCGAGTCGAGTCGATAGTCGAGTCGATAGTCGAGTCGATAGTCGATAGTCGAATCGATAGTCGAGTCGATAGTCGAGTCGATAGTCGAGTCGATAGTCGAGTCGATAGTCGAGTCGATAGTCGAGTCGATAGTCGAGTCGAGTCGATAGTCGAGTCGAGTCGATAGTCGAGTCGATAGTCGATAGTCGATAGTCGGTAGTCAATAGTCGATAGTCGATAGTCGATAGTCGATAGTCGATAGTCGATAGTCGATAGTCGATAGTCGATAGTCGATAGTCGATAGTCGATAGTCGATAGTCGATAGTCGATAGTCGATAGTCGATAGTCGAGTCGATAGTCGAGTCGATAGTCGAGTCGATAGTCGAGTCGATAGTCGAGTCGATAGTCGAGTCGATAGTCGAGTCGAGTCGAGTCGAGTCGATAGTCGAGTCGAGTCGATAGTCGAGTCGAGTCGATAGTCGAGTCGATAGTCGAGTCGAGTCGATAGTCGAGTCGATAGTCGAGTCGAGTCGATAGTCGAGTCGATAGTCGAGTCGATAGTCGATAGTCGAATCGATAGTCGAGTCGATAGTCGAGTCGATAGTCGAGTCGATAGTCGAGTCGATAGTCGAGTCGATAGTCGAGTCGATAGTCGAGTCGAGTCGATAGTCGAGTCGAGTCGATAGTCGAGTCGATAGTCGATAGTCGATAGTCGGTAGTCAATAGTCGATAGTCGATAGTCGATAGTCGATAGTCGATAGTCGATAGTCGATAGTCGATAGTCGATAGTCGATAGTCGATAGTCGATAGTCGATAGTCGATAGTCGATAGTCGATAGTCGAGTCGATAGTCGAGTCGAGTCGATAGTCGAGTCGAGTCGATAGTCGAGTCTATAGTCGAGTCGAGTCGATAGTCGAGTCGATAGTCGAGTCGATAGTCGAGTCGATAGTCGAGTCGATAGTCGATAGTCGATAGTCGATAGTCGATAGTCGATAGTCGATAGTCGATAGTCGATAGTCGATAGTCGATAGTCGATAGTCGATAGTCGATAGTCGATAGTCGATAGTCGAGTCGATAGTCGAGTCGATAGTCGATAGTCGAATCGATAGTCGAGTCGATAGTCGAGTCGAGTCGATAGTCGAGTCGAGTCGATAGTCGAGTCGAGTCGATAGTCGAGTCGAGTCGATAGTCGAGTCGATAGTCGAATCGAGTCGATAGTCGAGTAGAGTCGATAGTCGAGTCGATAGTCGAGTCGAGTCGATAGTCGAGTCGATAGTCGAGGTCGAGTCGATAGTCGAGTCGAGTCGATAGTCGAGTCGAGTCGATAGTCGAGTCGAGTCGATAGTCGAGTCGAGTCGATAGTCGAGTCGAGTCGAGTCGATAGTCGAGTCGAGTCGATAGTCGAGTCGAGTCGATAGTCGAGTCGATAGTCGAGTCGATAGTCGAGTCGATAGTCGAGTCGAGTCGATAGTCGAGTCGATAGTCGAGTCGATAGTCGAGTCGATAGTCGAGTCGAGTCGATAGTCGAGTCGATAGTCGAGTCGAGTCGATAGTCGAGTCGATAGTCGAGTCGAGTCGAGAGTCGAGTCGATAGTCGAGTCGATAGTCGAGTCGAGTCGATAGTCGAGTCGAGTCGATAGTCGAGTCGAGTCGAGTCGAGTCGATAGTCGGTCGATGGTCGATAGTCGAGTCGATAGTCGAGTCTATAGTCGAGTCGAGTCGATAGTCGATCGAGTCGATAGTCGAGTCGAGTCGATAGTCGAGTCGAGTCGATAGTCGAGTCGATAGTCGGTCGATAGTCGAGTCGATAGTCGATAGTCGAATCGATAGTCGAGTCGATAGTCGAGTCGATAGTTGAGTCGATAGTCGAGTCGATAGTCGAGTCGATAGTCGAGTCGATAGTCGAGTCGAGTCGATAGTCGAGTCGAGTCGATAGTCGAGTCGATAGTCGATAGTCGATAGTCGGTAGTCAATAGTCGATAGTCGATAGTCGATAGTCGATAGTCGATAGTCGATAGTCGATAGTCCGATAGTCGATAGTCGATAGTCGATAGTCGATAGTCGATAGTCGATAGTCGATAGTCGATAGTCGATAGTCGATAGTCGATAGTCGATAGTCGATAGTCGAAGTCGATAGTCGATAGTCGAGTCGATAGTCGAGTCGAGTCGATAGTCGAGTCGAGTCGATAGTCGAGTCGATAGTCGAGTCGAGTCGATAGTCGAGTCGATAGTCGAGTCGAGAGTCGAGTCGATAGTCGATAGTCGATAGTCGATAGTCGATAGTCGATAGTCGATAGTCGATAGTCGATAGTCGATAGTCGATAGTCGATAGTCGATAGTCGATAGTCGATAGTCGATAGTCGATAGTCGATAGTCGATAGTCGATAGTCGATAGTCGATAGTCGATAGTCGATAGTCGATAGTCGATAGTCGATAGTCGAGTCGATAGTCGAGTCGATAGTCGAGTCGAGTCGATAGTCGAGTCGAGTCGATAGTCGAGTCGAGTCGATAGTCGAGTCGATAGTCGAGTCGATAGTCGAGTCGATAGTCGATAGTCGATAGTCGATAGTCGATAGTCGATAGTCGATAGTCGATAGTCGATAGTCGATAGTCGATAGTCGATAGTCGATAGTCGATAGTCGATAGTCGATAGTCGATAGTCGATAGTCGAGTCGATAGTCGAGTCGATAGTCGAGTCGATAGTCGAGTCGATAGTCGAGTCGATAGTCGAGTCGATAGTCGAGTCGATAGTCGAGTCGAGTCGAGTCGAGTCGATAGTCGAGTCGAGTCGATAGTCGAGTCGAGTCGATAGTCGAGTCGAGTCGATAGTCGAGTCGATAGTCGAGTCGATAGTCGAGTCGAGTCGATAGTCGAGTCGATAGTCGAGTCGATAGTCGATAGTCGATTCGATAGTCGAGTCGATAGTCGAGTCGATAGTCGAGTCGATAGTCGAGTCGATAGTCGAGTCGATAGTCGAGTCGATAGTCGAGTCGAGTCGATAGTCGAGTCGAGTCGAGTCGATAGTCGATAGTCGATAGTCGGTAGTCAATAGTCGATAGTCGATAGTCGATAGTCGATAGTCGATAGTCGATAGTCGATAGTCGATAGTCGATAGTCGATAGTCGATAGTCGATAGTCGATAGTCGATAGTCGATAGTCGATAGTCGATAGTCGAGTCGATAGTCGAGTCGAGTCGATAGTCGAGTCGAGTCGATAGTCGAGTCGATAGTCGAGTCGAGTCGATAGTCGAGTCGATAGTCGAGTCGATAGTCGAGTCGATAGTCGAGTCGATAGTCGATAGTCGATAGTCGATAGTCGATAGTCGATAGTCGATAGTCGATAGTCGATAGTCGATAGTCGATAGTCGATAGTCGATAGTCGATAGTCGATAGTCGATAGTCGATAGTCGATAGTCGATAGTCGATAGTCGATAGTCGATAGTCGATAGTCGATAGTCGATAGTCGATAGTCGATAGTCGATAGTCGATAGTCGATAGTCGATAGTCGATAGTCGATAGTCGATAGTCGATAGTCGATAGTCGATAGTCGATAGTCGATAGTCGATAGTCGATAGTCGATAGTCGATAGTCGATAGTCGATAGTCGATAGTCGATAGTCGATAGTCGATAGTCGATAGTCGATAGTCGATAGTCGATAGTCGATAGTCGATAGTCGATAGTCGATAGTCGATAGTCGATAGTCGATAGTCGATAGTCGATAGTCGAGTCGATAGTCGAGTCGATAGTCGAGTCGATAATCGAGTCGATAGTCGAGTCGAGTCGAGTCGAGTCGATAGTCGAGTCGAGTCGATAGTCGAGTCGAGTCGATAGTCGAGTCGATAGTCGAGTCGAGTCGATAGTCGAGTCGATAGTCGAGTCGAGTCGATAGTCGAGTCGATAGTCGAGTCGATAGTCGATAGTCGAATCGATAGTCGAGTCGATAGTCGAGTCGATAGTCGAGTCGATAGTCGAGTCGATAGTCGAGTCGATAGTCGAGTCGATAGTCGAGTCGAGTCGATAGTCGAGTCGAGTCGATAGTCGAGTCGATAGTCGATAGTCGATAGTCGGTAGTCAATAGTCGATAGTCGATAGTCGATAGTCGATAGTCGATAGTCGATAGTCGATAGTCGATAGTCGATAGTCGATAGTCGATAGTCGATAGTCGATAGTCGATAGTCGATAGTCGAGTCGATAGTCGAGTCGAGTCGATAGTCGAGTCGAGTCGATAGTCGAGTCGATAGTCGAGTCGAGTCGATAGTCGAGTCGATAGTCGAGTCGATAGTCGAGTCGATAGTCGAGTCGATAGTCGATAGTCGATAGTCGATAGTCGATAGTCGATAGTCGATAGTCGATAGTCGATAGTCGATAGTCGATAGTCGATAGTCGATAGTCGATAGTGGATAGTCGATAGTCGAGTCGATAGTCGAGTCGATAGTCGATAGTCGAATCGATAGTCGAGTCGATAGTCGAGTCGAGTCGATAGTCGAGTCGAGTCGATAGTCGAGTCGAGTCGATAGTCGAGTCGAGTCGATAGTCGAGTCGATAGTCGAATCGAGTCGATAGTCGAGTAGAGTCGATAGTCGAGTCGATAGTCGAGTCGAGTCGATAGTCGAGTCGATAGTCGAGTCGAGTCGATAGTCGAGTCGAGTCGATAGTCGAGTCGAGTCGATAGTCGAGTCGAGTCGATAGTCGAGTCGAGTCGATAGTCGAGTCGAGTCGATAGTCGAGTCGAGTCGAGTCGATAGTCGAGTCGAGTCGATAGTCGAGTCGAGTCGATAGTCGAGTCGATAGTCGAGTCGATAGTCGAGTCGATAGTCGAGTCGAGTCGATAGTCGAGTCGATAGTCGAGTCGATAGTCGAGTCGATAGTCGAGTCGAGTCGATAGTCGAGTCGATAGTCGAGTCGATAGTCGAGTCGAGTCGATAGTCGAGTCGATAGTCGAGTCGAGTCGATAGTCGAGTCGATAGTCGAGTCGATAGTCGAGTCGAGTCGATAGTCGAGTCGAGTCGATAGTCGAGTCGAGTCGAGTCGAGTCGATAGTCGAGTCGAGTCGATAGTCGAGTCTATAGTCGAGTCGAGTCGATAGTCGAGTCGAGTCGATAGTCGAGTCGATAGTCGAGTCGAGTCGATAGTCGAGTCGATAGTCGAGTCGATAGTCGATAGTCGATAGTCGATAGTCGATAGTCGATAGTCGATAGTCGATAGTCGATAGTCGATAGTCGATAGTCGATAGTCGATAGTCGATAGTCGATAGTCGATAGTCGATAGTCGATAGTCGATAGTCGATAGTCGATAGTCGATAGTCGATAGTCGATAGTCGATAGTCGATAGTCGATAGTCGATAGTCGATAGTCGATAGTCGAGTCGATAGTCGAGTCGAGTCGATAGTCGAGTCGATAGTCGAGTCGATAGTCGAGTCGAGTCGATAGTCGAGTCGATAGTCGAGTCGATAGTCGAGTCGATAGTCGATAGTCGATAGTCGATAGTCGATAGTCGATAGTCGATAGTCGATAGTCGATAGTCGATAGTCGATAGTCGATAGTCGATAGTCGATAGTCGATAGTCGATAGTCGATAGTCGATAGTCGATAGTCGATAGTCGATAGTCGATAGTCGATAGTCGATAGTCGATAGTCGATAGTCGATAGTCGATAGTCGATAGTCGATAGTCGAGTCGATAGTCGAGTCGAGTCGATAGTCGAGTCGAGTCGATAGTCGAGTCGATAGTCGAGTCGAGTCGATAGTCGAGTCGATAGTCGAGTCGATAGTCGATAGTCGATAGTCGATAGTCGATAGTCGATAGTCGATAGTCGATAGTCGATAGTCGATAGTCGATAGTCGATAGTCGATAGTCGATAGTCGATAGTCGATAGTCGATAGTCGATAGTCGATAGTCGATAGTCGATAGTCGATAGTCGATAGTCGATAGTCGATAGTCGATAGTCGATAGTCGATAGTCGATAGTCGATAGTCGATAGTCGATAGTCGATAGTCGATAGTCGATAGTCGATAGTCGATAGTCGATAGTCGATAGTCGATAGTCGAGTCGATAGTCGAGTCGAGTCGATAGTCGAGTCGAGTCGATAGTCGAGTCGATAGTCGAGTCGAGTCGATAGTCGAGTCGATAGTCGAGTCGATAGTCGATAGTCGATAGTCGATAGTCGATAGTCGATAGTCGATAGTCGATAGTCGATAGTCGATAGTCGATAGTCGATAGTCGATAGTCGATAGTCGATAGTCGATAGTCGATAGTCGATAGTCGATAGTCGATAGTCGATAGTCGATAGTCGATAGTCGATAGTCGATAGTCGATAGTCGATAGTCGATAGTCGATAGTCGATAGTCGATAGTCGATAGTCGATAGTCGATAGTCGATAGTCGATAGTCGATAGTCGAGTCGATAGTCGAGTCGAGTCGATAGTCGAGTCGAGTCGATAGTCGAGTCGATAGTCGAGTCGAGTCGATAGTCGAGTCGATAGTCGAGTCGATAGTCGAGTCGAGTCGATAGTCGAGTCGATAGTCGAGTCGATAGTCGATAGTCGATAGTCGATAGTCGATAGTCGATAGTCGATAGTCGATAGTCGATAGTCGATAGTCGATAGTCGATAGTCGATAGTCGATAGTCGATAGTCGATAGTCGATAGTCGATAGTCGATAGTCGATAGTCGATAGTCGATAGTCGATAGTCGATAGTCGATAGTCGATAGTCGATAGTCGATAGTCGATAGTCGATAGTCGATAGTCGATAGTCGATAGTCGATAGTCGATAGTCGATAGTCGATAGTCGATAGTCGATAGTCGATAGTCGATAGTCGATAGTCGATAGTCGATAGTCGATAGTCGATAGTCGATAGTCGATAGTCGATAGTCGATAGTCGATAGTCGATAGTCGATAGTCGATAGTCGATAGTCGATAGTCGATAGTCGATAGTCGATAGTCGATAGTCGATAGTCGATAGTCGATAGTCGATAGTCGATAGTCGATAGTCGATAGTCGATAGTCGATAGTCGATAGTCGATAGTCGATAGTCGATAGTCGATAGTCGATAGTCGATAGTCGATAGTCGATAGTCGATAGTCGATAGTCGATAGTCGATAGTCGATAGTCGATAGTCGATAGTCGATAGTCGATAGTCGATAGTCGATAGTCGATAGTCGATAGTCGATAGTCGATAGTCGATAGTCGATAGTCGAGTCGATAGTCGAGTCGAGTCGATAGTCGAGTCGAGTCGATAGTCGAGTCGATAGTCGAGTCGAGTCGATAGTCGAGTCGATAGTCGAGTCGATAGTCGATAGTCGATAGTCGATAGTCGATAGTCGATAGTCGATAGTCGATAGTCGATAGTCGATAGTCGATAGTCGATAGTCGATAGTCGATAGTCGATAGTCGATAGTCGATAGTCGATAGTCGATAGTCGATAGTCGATAGTCGATAGTCGATAGTCGATAGTCGATAGTCGATAGTCGATAGTCGATAGTCGATAGTCGATAGTCGATAGTCGATAGTCGATAGTCGATAGTCGATAGTCGATAGTCGATAGTCGATAGTCGATAGTCGATAGTCGATAGTCGAGTCGATAGTCGAGTCGAGTCGATAGTCGAGTCGAGTCGATAGTCGAGTCGATAGTCGAGTCGAGTCGATAGTCGAGTCGATAGTCGAGTCGATAGTCGATAGTCGATAGTCGATAGTCGATAGTCGATAGTCGATAGTCGATAGTCGATAGTCGATAGTCGATAGTCGATAGTCGATAGTCGATAGTCGATAGTCGATAGTCGATAGTCGATAGTCGATAGTCGATAGTCGATAGTCGATAGTCGATAGTCGATAGTCGATAGTCGATAGTCGATAGTCGATAGTCGATAGTCGATAGTCGATAGTCGATAGTCGATAGTCGAGTCGATAGTCGAGTCGAGTCGATAGTCGAGTCGAGTCGATAGTCGAGTCGATAGTCGAGTCGAGTCGATAGTCGAGTCGATAGTCGAGTCGATAGTCGATAGTCGATAGTCGATAGTCGATAGTCGATAGTCGATAGTCGATAGTCGATAGTCGATAGTCGATAGTCGATAGTCGATAGTCGATAGTCGATAGTCGATAGTCGATAGTCGATAGTCGATAGTCGATAGTCGATAGTCGATAGTCGATAGTCGATAGTCGATAGTCGATAGTCGATAGTCGATAGTCGATAGTCGATAGTCGATAGTCGATAGTCGATAGTCGATAGTCGATAGTCGATAGTCGATAGTCGATAGTCGATAGTCGATAGTCGATAGTCGATAGTCGATAGTCGATAGTCGATAGTCGATAGTCGATAGTCGATAGTCGATAGTCGATAGTCGATAGTCGATAGTCGATAGTCGATAGTCGATAGTCGATAGTCGATAGTCGATAGTCGATAGTCGATAGTCGATAGTCGATAGTCGATAGTCGATAGTCGATAGTCGATAGTCGATAGTCGATAGTCGATAGTCGATAGTCGATAGTCGATAGTCGATAGTCGATAGTCGATAGTCGATAGTCGATAGTCGATAGTCGATAGTCGATAGTCGATAGTCGATAGTCGATAGTCGATAGTCGATAGTCGATAGTCGATAGTCGATAGTCGATAGTCGATAGTCGATAGTCGATAGTCGATAGTCGATAGTCGATAGTCGATAGTCGATAGTCGATAGTCGATAGTCGATAGTCGATAGTCGATAGTCGATAGTCGATAGTCGATAGTCGATAGTCGATAGTCGATAGTCGATAGTCGATAGTCGATAGTCGATAGTCGATAGTCGATAGTCGATAGTCGATAGTCGATAGTCGATAGTCGATAGTCGATAGTCGATAGTCGATAGTCGATAGTCGATAGTCGATAGTCGATAGTCGATAGTCGATAGTCGATAGTCGATAGTCGATAGTCGATAGTCGATCGCAGTCGATAGTCGAGTCGAGTCGATAGTCGAGTCGAGTCGATAGTCGAGTCGATAGTCGAGTCGAGTCGATAGTCGAGTCGATAGTCGAGTCGATAGTCGATAGTCGATAGTCGATAGTCGATAGTCGATAGTCGATAGTCGATAGTCGATAGTCGATAGTCGATAGTCGATAGTCGATAGTCGATAGTCGATAGTCGATAGTCGATAGTCGATAGTCGATAGTCGATAGTCGATAGTCGATAGTCGATAGTCGATAGTCGATAGTCGATAGTCGATAGTCGATAGTCGATAGTCGATAGTCGATAGTCGATAGTCGATAGTCGATAGTCGATAGTCGATAGTCGATAGTCGATAGTCGATAGTCGATAGTCGATAGTCGATAGTCGATAGTCGATAGTCGATAGTCGATAGTCGATAGTCGATAGTCGATAGTCGATAGTCGATAGTCGATAGTCGATAGTCGATAGTCGAGTCGATAGTCGAGTCGAGTCGATAGTCGAGTCGAGTCGATAGTCGAGTCGATAGTCGATAGTCGATAGTCGGTAGTCGATAGTCGATAGTCGATAGTCGATAGTCGATAGTCGATAGTCGATAGTCGATAGTCGATAGTCGATAGTCGATAGTCGATAGTCGATAGTCGATAGTCGATAGTCGATAGTCGATAGTCGATAGTCGATAGTCGAGTCGATAGTCGAGTCGAGTCGATAGTCGAGTCGAGTCGATAGTCGAGTCGATAGTCGAGTAGTCGATAGTCGAGTCGATAGTCGAGTCGATAGTCGATAGTCGATAGTCGATAGTCGATAGTCGATAGTCGATAGTCGATAGTCGATAGTCGATAGTCGATAGTCGATAGTCGATAGTCGATAGTCGATAGTCGATAGTCGATAGTCGATAGTCGATAGTCGATAGTCGATAGTCGATAGTCGATAGTCGATAGTCGATAGTCGATAGTCGATAGTCGATAGTCGATAGTCGATAGTCGATAGTCGATAGTCGATAGTCGATAGTCGATAGTCGATAGTCGATAGTCGATAGTCGATAGTCGATAGTCGATAGTCGATAGTCGATAGTCGATAGTCGATAGTCGATAGTCGATAGTCGATAGTCGATAGTCGATAGTCGATAGTCGATAGTCGATAGTCGATAGTCGATAGTCGATAGTCGATAGTCGATAGTCGATAGTCGATAGTCGATAGTCGATAGTCGATAGTCGATAGTCGATAGTCGATAGTCGATAGTCGATAGTCGATAGTCGATAGTCGATAGTCGATAGTCGATAGTCGATAGTCGATAGTCGATAGTCGATAGTCGATAGTCGATAGTCGATAGTCGATAGTCGATAGTCGATAGTCGATAGTCGATAGTCGATAGTCGATAGTCGATAGTCGATAGTCGATAGTCGATAGTCGATAGTCGATAGTCGATAGTCGATAGTCGATAGTCGATAGTCGATAGTCGATAGTCGATAGTCGATAGTCGATAGTCGATAGTCGATAGTCGATAGTCGATAGTCGATAGTCGATAGTCGATAGTCGATAGTCGATAGTCGATAGTCGATAGTCGATAGTCGATAGTCGATAGTCGATAGTCGATAGTCGATAGTCGATAGTCGATAGTCGATAGTCGATAGTCGATAGTCGATAGTCGATAGTCGATAGTCGATAGTCGA
>OW121815.1:41660685-41684785 GCA_933228935.1 Pemphredon lugubris | reverse complement strand
TCGACTCGACTATCGACTCGACTATCGACTCGACTATCGACTCGACTATCGACTCGACTATCGACTCGACTATCGACTCGACTATCGACTCGACTATCGACTCGACTATCGACTCGACTATCGACTCGACTATCGACTCGACTATCGACTCGACTATCGACTCGACTATCGACTCGACTATCGACTCGACTATCGACTCGACTATCGACTCGACTATCGACTCGACTATCGACTCGACTATCGACTCGACTATCGACTCGACTATCGACTCGACTATCGACTCGACTATCGACTCGACTATCGACTCGACTATCGACTCGACTATCGACTCGACTATCGACTCGACTATCGACTCGACTATCGACTCGACTATCGACTCGACTATCGACTCGACTATCGACTCGACTATCGACTCGACTATCGACTCGACTATCGACTCGACTATCGACTCGACTATCGACTCGACTATCGACTCGACTATCGACTCGACTATCGACTCGACTATCGACTCGACTATCGACTCGACTATCGACTCGACTATCGACTCGACTATCGACTCGACTATCGACTCGACTATCGACTCGACTATCGACTCGACTATCGACTCGACTATCGACTCGACTATCGACTCGACTATCGACTCGACTATCGACTCGACTATCGACTCGACTATCGACTCGACTATCGACTCGACTATCGACTCGACTATCGACTCGACTATCGACTCGACTATCGACTCGACTATCGACTCGACTATCGACTCGACTATCGACTCGACTATCGACTCGACTATCGACTCGACTATCGACTCGACTATCGACTCGACTATCGACTCGACTATCGACTCGACTATCGACTCGACTATCGACTCGACTATCGACTCGACTATCGACTCGACTATCGACTCGACTATCGACTCGACTATCGACTCGACTATCGACTCGACTATCGACTCGACTATCGACTCGACTATCGACTCGACTATCGACTCGACTATCGACTCGACTATCGACTCGACTATCGACTCGACTATCGACTCGACTATCGACTCGACTATCGACTCGACTATCGACTCGACTATCGACTCGACTATCGACTCGACTATCGACTCGACTATCGACTCGACTCGATCGACTCGACTATCGACTCGACTATCGACTCGACTATCGACTCGACTATCGACTCGACTATCGACTCGACTATCGACTCGACTATCGACTCGACTATCGACTCGACTATCGACTCGACTATCGACTCGACTATCGACTCGACTATCGACTCGACTATCGACTCGACTATCGACTCGACTATCGACTCGACTATCGACTCGACTATCGACTCGACTATCGACTCGACTATCGACTCGACTATCGACTCGACTATCGACTCGACTATCGACTCGACTATCGACTCGACTATCGACTCGACTATCGACTCGACTATCGACTCGACTATCGACTCGACTATCGACTCGACTATCGACTCGACTATCGACTCGACTATCGACTCGACTATCGACTCGACTATCGACTCGACTATCGACTCGACTATCGACTCGACTATCGACTCGACTATCGACTCGACTATCGACTCGACTATCGACTCGACTATCGACTCGACTATCGACTCGACTATCGACTCGACTATCGACTCGACTATCGACTCGACTATCGACTCGACTATCGACTCGACTATCGACTCGACTATCGACTCGACTATCGACTCGACTATCGACTCGACTATCGACTCGACTATCGACTCGACTATCGACTCGACTATCGACTCGACTATCGACTCGACTATCGACTCGACTATCGACTCGACTATCGACTCGACTATCGACTCGACTATCGACTCGACTATCGACTCGACTATCGACTCGACTATCGACTCGACTATCGACTCGACTATCGACTCGACTATCGACTCGACTATCGACTCGACTATCGACTCGACTATCGACTCGACTATCGACTCGACTATCGACTCGACTATCGACTCGACTATCGACTCGACTATCGACTCGACTATCGACTCGACTATCGACTCGACTATCGACTCGACTATCGACTCGACTATCGACTCGACTATCGACTCGACTATCGACTCGACTATCGACTCGACTATCGACTCGACTATCGACTCGACTATCGACTCGACTATCGACTCGACTATCGACTCGACTATCGACTCGACTATCGACTCGACTATCGACTCGACTATCGACTCGACTATCGACTCGACTATCGACTCGACTATCGACTCGACTATCGACTCGACTATCGACTCGACTATCGACTCGACTATCGACTCGACTATCGACTCGACTATCGACTCGACTATCGACTCGACTATCGACTCGACTATCGACTCGACTATCGACTCGACTATCGACTCGACTATCGACTCGACTATCGACTCGACTATCGACTCGACTATCGACTCGACTATCGACTCGACTATCGACTCGACTATCGACTCGACTATCGACTCGACTATCGACTCGACTATCGACTCGACTATCGACTCGACTATCGACTCGACTATCGACTCGACTATCGACTCGACTATCGACTCGACTATCGACTCGACTATCGACTCGACTATCGACTCGACTATCGACTCGACTATCGACTCGACTATCGACTCGACTATCGACTCGACTATCGACTCGACTATCGACTCGACTATCGACTCGACTATCGACTCGACTATCGACTCGACTATCGACTCGACTATCGACTCGACTATCGACTCGACTATCGACTCGACTATCGACTCGACTATCGACTCGACTATCGACTCGACTATCGACTCGACTATCGACTCGACTATCGACTCGACTATCGACTCGACTATCGACTCGACTATCGACTCGACTATCGACTCGACTATCGACTCGACTATCGACTCGACTATCGACTCGACTATCGACTCGACTATCGACTCGACTATCGACTCGACTATCGACTCGACTATCGACTCGACTATCGACTCGACTATCGACTCGACTATCGACCGACTACGACTCGACTATCGACTCGACTATCGACTCGACTATCGACTCGACTATCGACTCGACTATCGACTCGACTATCGACTCGACTATCGACTCGACTATCGACTCGACTATCGACTCGACTATCGACTCGACTATCGACTCGACTATCGACTCGACTATCGACTCGACTATCGACTCGACTATCGACTCGACTATCGACTCGACTATCGACTCGACTATCGACTCGACTATCGACTCGACTATCGACTCGACTATCGACTCGACTATCGACTCGACTATCGACTCGACTATCGACTCGACTATCGACTCGACTATCGACTCGACTATCGACTCGACTATCGACTCGACTATCGACTCGACTATCGACTCGACTATCGACTCGACTATCGACTCGACTATCGACTCGACTATCGACTCGACTATCGACTCGACTATCGACTCGACTATCGACTCGACTATCGACTCGACTATCGACTCGACTATCGACTCGACTATCGACTCGACTATCGACTCGACTATCGACTCGACTATCGACTCGACTATCGACTCGACTATCGACTCGACTATCGACTCGACTCGACTCGACTATCGCGACTCGACTCGACTATCGACTCGACTCGACTCGACTATCGACTCGACTATCGACTCGACTATCGACTCGACTATCGACTCGACTATCGACTCGACTATCGACTCGACTATCGACTCGACTATCGACTCGACTATCGACTCGACTATCGACTCGACTATCGACTCGACTATCGACTCGACTATCGACTCGACTATCGACTCGACTATCGACTCGACTATCGACTCGACTATCGACTCGACTATCGACTCGACTATCGACTCGACTATCGACTCGACTATCGACTCGACTATCGACTCGACTATCGACTCGACTATCGACTCGACTATCGACTCGACTATCGACTCGACTATCGACTCGACTATCGACTCGACTATCGACTCGACTATCGACTCGACTATCGACTCGACTATCGACTCGACTATCGACTCGACTATCGACTCGACTATCGACTCGACTATCGACTCGACTATCGACTCGACTATCGACTCGACTATCGACTCGACTATCGACTCGACTATCGACTCGACTATCGACTCGACTATCGACTCGACTATCGACTCGACTATCGACTCGACTATCGACTCGACTATCGACTCGACTATCGACTCGACTATCGACTCGACTATCGACTCGACTATCGACTCGACTATCGACTCGACTATCGACTCGACTATCGACTCGACTATCGACTCGACTATCGACTCGACTATCGACTCGACTATCGACTCGACTATCGACTCGACTATCGACTCGACTATCGACTCGACTATCGACTCGACTATCGACTCGACTATCGACTCGACTATCGACTCGACTATCGACTCGACTATCGACTCGACTATCGACTCGACTATCGACTCGACTATCGACTCGACTATCGACTCGACTATCGACTCGACTATCGACTCGACTATCGACTCGACTATCGACTCGACTATCGACTCGACTATCGACTCGACTATCGACTCGACTATCGACTCGACTATCGACTCGACTATCGACTCGACTATCGACTCGACTATCGACTCGACTATCGACTCGACTATCGACTCGACTATCGACTCGACTATCGACTCGACTATCGACTCGACTATCGACTCGACTATCGACTCGACTATCGACTCGACTATCGACTCGACTATCGACTCGACTATCGACTCGACTATCGACTCGACTATCGACTCGACTATCGACTCGACTATCGACTCGACTATCGACTCGACTATCGACTCGACTATCGACTCGACTATCGACTCGACTATCGACTCGACTATCGACTCGACTATCGACTCGACTATCGACTCGACTATCGACTCGACTATCGACTCGACTATCGACTCGACTATCGACTCGACTATCGACTCGACTATCGACTCGACTATCGACTCGACTATCGACTCGACTATCGACTCGACTATCGACTCGACTATCGACTCGACTATCGACTCGACTATCGACTCGACTATCGACTCGACTATCGACTCGACTATCGACTCGACTATCGACTCGACTATCGACTCGACTATCGACTCGACTATCGACTCGACTATCGACTCGACTATCGACTCGACTATCGACTCGACTATCGACTCGACTATCGACTCGACTATCGACTCGACTATCGACTCGACTATCGACTCGACTATCGACTCGACTATCGACTCGACTATCGACTCGACTATCGACTCGACTATCGACTCGACTATCGACTCGACTATCGACTCGACTATCGACTCGACTATCGACTCGACTATCGACTCGACTATCGACTCGACTATCGACTCGACTATCGACTCGACTATCGACTCGACTATCGACTCGACTATCGACTCGACTATCGACTCGACTATCGACTCGACTATCGACTCGACTATCGACTCGACTATCGACTCGACTATCGACTCGACTATCGACTCGACTATCGACTCGACTATCGACTCGACTATCGACTCGACTATCGACTCGACTATCGACTCGACTATCGACTCGACTATCGACTCGACTATCGACTCGACTATCGACTCGACTATCGACTCGACTATCGACTCGACTATCGACTCGACTATCGACTCGACTATCGACTCGACTATCGACTCGACTATCGACTCGACTATCGACTCGACTATCGACTCGACTATCGACTCGACTATCGACTCGACTATCGACTCGACTATCGACTCGACTATCGACCGACCTCGACTCGACTCGACTCGACTGACTATCGACTCGACTATCGACTCGACTATCGACTCGACTATCGACTCGACTCGACTCGACTATCGACTCGACTATCGACTCGACTATCGACTCGACTATCGACTCGACTATCGACTCGACTATCGACTCGACTATCGACTCGACTATCGACTCGACTATCGACTCGACTATCGACTCGACTATCGACTCGACTATCGACTCGACTCGACTGGACTCGACTATCGACTCGACTTCGACTCGACTATCGTCGACTCGACTATCGACTCGACTATCGACTGACTATCGACTCGACTATCGACTCGACTATCGACTCGACTATCGACTCGACTCGACTCGACTATCGACTCGACTATCGACTCGACTATCGACTCGACTACGACTCGACTATCGACTCGACTATCGACTCGACTATCGACTCGACTATCGACTCGACTATCGACTCGACTCGACTATCGACTCGACTCGACTCGACTATCGACTCGACTATCGACTCGACTATCGACTCGACTATCGACTCGACGACTCGACTCGACATCGACTCGACGTCTCGACTCAACTCGACTATCGACTCGACTATCGACTCGACTATCGACTCGACTCGACTCGACTCGACTATCGACTCGACTATCGACTCGACTATCGACTCGACTCGACTCGACTATCGACTCGACTATCGACTCGACTATCGACTCGACTATCGACTCGACTATCGACTCGACTATCGACTCGACTATCGACTCGACTATCGACTCGACTCGACTCGACTATCGACTCGACTCGACTCGACTATCGACTCGACTCGACTCGACTATCGACTCGACTCGACTCGACTATCGACTCGACTATCGACTCGACTCGACTCGACTCGACTCGACTCGACTGACTCGACTCGACTATCGACTCGACTCGACTCGATATCGACTCGACTATCGACTCGACTCGACTCGACTATCGACCGACTCGACTGGACTATCGACTCGACTATCGACTCGACTATCGACTCGACTATCGACTCGACTATCGGCTCGACTATCGACTCGACTATCGACTCGGACTATCGACTCGACTATCGACTCGACTATCGACTCGACTATCGACTCGACTATCGACTCGACTATCGACTCGACTATCGACTCGACTATCGACTCGACTATCGACTCGACTATCGACTCGACTATCGAACTCGACTATCGACTCGACTATCGACTCGACTATCGACTCGACTCGACTCGACTATCGACTCGACTATCGACTCGACTATCGACTCGACTATCGACTCGACTATCGACTCGACTATCGACTCGACTATCGACTCGACTATCGACTCGACTATCGACTCGACTATCGACTCGACTATCGACTCGACTATCGACTCGACTATCGACTCGACTATCGACTCGACTATCGACTCGACTATCGACTCGACTATCGACTCGACTATCGACTCGACTATCGACTCGACTATCGACTCGACTATCGACTCGACTATCGACTCGACTATCGACTCGACTATCGACTCGACTATCGACTCGACTATCGACTCGACTATCGACTCGACTATCGACTCGACTATCGACTCGACTATCGACTCGACTATCGACTCGACTATCGACTCGACTATCGACTCGACTATCGACTCGACTATCGACTCGACTATCGACTCGACTATCGACTCGACTATCGACTCGACTATCGACTCGACTATCGACTCGACTCGACTATCGACTCGACTATCGACTCGACTATCGACTCGACTATCGACTCGACTATCGACTCGACTATCGACTCGACTATCGACTCGACTATCGACTCGACTATCGACTCGACTATCGACTCGACTATCGACTCGACTATCGACTCGACTATCGACTCGACTATCGACTCGACTATCGACTCGACTATCGACTCGACTATCGACTCGACTATCGACTCGACTATCGACTCGACTATCGACTCGACTATCGACTCGACTATCGACTCGACTATCGACTCGACTATCGACTCGACTATCGACTCGACTATCGACTCGACTATCGACTCGACTATCGACTCGACTATCGACTCGACTATCGACTCGACTATCGACTCGACTATCGACTCGACTATCGACTCGACTATCGACTCGACTATCGACTCGACTATCGACTCGACTATCGACTCGACTATCGACTCGACTCGACTATCGACTCGACTATCGACTCGACTCGACTCGACTATCGACTCGACTATCGACTCGACTATCGACTCGACTATCGACTCGACTATCGACTCGACTATCGACTCGACTATCGACTCGACTATCGACTCGACTATCGACTCGACTATCGACTCGACTATCGACTCGACTATCGACTCGACTATCGACTCGACTCGACTCGACTATCGACTCGACTATCGACTCGACTATCGACTCGACTATCGACTCGACTCGACTCGACTATCGACTCGACTATCGACTCGACTCGACTCGACTATCGACTCGACTCGACTGGACTATCGACTCGACTATCGACTCGACTATCGACTCGACTATCGACTCGACTATCGACTCGACTATCGGCTCGACTATCGACTCGACTATCGACTCGACTATCGACTCGACTCGACTCGACTATCGACTCGACTATCGACTCGACTATCGACTCGACTCGACTCGACTATCGACTCGACTATCGACTCGACTATCGACTCGACTATCGACTCGACTCGACTGGACTATCGACTCGACTATCGACTCGACTATCGACTCGACTATCGACTCGACTATCGACTCGACTATCTGACTCGACTATCGACTCGACTATCGACTCGACTCGACTCGACTATCGACTCGACTCGACTCGACTATCGACTCGACTCGACTCGACTATCGACTCGACTCGACTCGACTATCGACTCGACTATCGACTCGACTCGACTCGACTATCGACTCGACTTCGACTCGACTATCGACTCGACTATCGACTCGACTCGACTCGACTATCGACTCGACTCGACTCGACTATCGACTCGACTATCGACTCGACTATCGACTCGACTATCGACTCGACTCGACTCGACTATCGACTCGACTATCGACTCGACTATCGACTCGACTATCGACTCGACTATCGACTCGACTCGACTCGACTATCGACTCGACTATCGACTCGACTCGACTCGACTATCGACTCGACTCGACTCGACTATCGACTCGACTATCGACTCGACTATCGACTCGACTATCGACTCGACTATCGACTCGACTATCGACTCGACTATCGACTCGACTATCGACTCGACTATCGACTCGACTATCGACTCGACTATCGACTCGACTATCGACTCGACTATCGACTCGACTATCGACTCGACTATCGACTCGACTATCGACTCGACTATCGACTCGACTATCGACTCGACTATCGACTCGACTATCGACTCGACTATCGACTCGACTATCGACTCGACTATCGACTCGACTATCGACTCGACTATCGACTCGACTATCGACTCGACTATCGACTCGACTATCGACTCGACTATCGACTCGACTATCGACTCGACTATCGACTCGACTATCGACTCGACTATCGACTCGACTATCGACTCGACTATCGACTCGACTATCGACTCGACTATCGACTCGACTATCGACTCGACTATCGACTCGACTATCGACTCGACTATCGACTCGACTATCGACTCGACTATCGACTCGACTATCGACTCGACTATCGACTCGACTATCGACTCGACTATCGACTCGACTATCGACTCGACTATCGACTCGACTATCGACTCGACTATCGACTCGACTATCGACTCGACTATCGACTCGACTATCGACTCGACTATCGACTCGACTATCGACTCGACTATCGACTCGACTATCGACTCGACTATCGACTCGACTATCGACTCGACTATCGACTCGACTATCGACTCGACTATCGACTCGACTATCGACTCGACTATCGACTCGACTATCGACTCGACTATCGACTCGACTATCGACTCGACTATCGACTCGACTATCGACTCGACTATCGACTCGACTATCGACTCGACTATCGACTCGACTATCGACTCGACTATCGACTCGACTATCGACTCGACTATCGACTCGACTATCGACTCGACTATCGACTCGACTATCGACTCGACTATCGACTCGACTATCGACTCGACTATCGACTCGACTATCGACTCGACTATCGACTCGACTATCGACTCGACTATCGACTCGACTATCGACTCGACTATCGACTCGACTATCGACTCGACTATCGACTCGACTATCGACTCGACTATCGACTCGACTATCGACTCGACTATCGACTCGACTATCGACTCGACTATCGACTCGACTATCGACTCGACTATCGACTCGACTATCGACTCGACTATCGACTCGACTATCGACTCGACTATCGACTCGACTATCGACTCGACTATCGACTCGACTATCGACTCGACTATCGACTCGACTCGACTCGACTCGACGACTCGACTCGACTCGACTATCGACTCGACTATCGACTCGACTATCGACTCGACTATCGACTCGACTATCGACTCGACTATCGACTCGACTATCGACTCGACTATCGACTCGACTATCGACTCGACTATCGACTCGACTATCGACTCGACTATCGACTCTACTATCGACTCGACTATCGACTCGACTATCGACTCGACTATCGACTCGACTATCGACTCGACTATCGACTCGACTGACTCGACTATCGACTCGACTATCGACTCGACTATCGACTCGACTATCGACTCGACTATCGACTCGACTATCGACTCGACTATCGACTCGACTATCGACTCGACTATCGACTCGACTATCGACTCGACTATCGACTCGACTATCGACTCGACTATCGACTCGACTATCGACTCGACTATCGACTCGACTATCGACTCGACTATCGACTCGACTATCGACTCGACTATCGACTCGACTATCGACTCGACTATCGACTCGACTATCGACTCGACTATCGACTCGACTATCGACTCGACTATCGACTCGACTATCGACTCGACTATCGACTCGACTATCGACTCGACTATCGACTCGACTATCGACTCGACTATCGACTCGACTATCGACTCGACTATCGACTCGACTATCGACTCGACTATCGACTCGACTATCGACTCGACTATCGACTCGACTATCGACTCGACTATCGACTCGACTATCGACTCGACTATCGACTCGACTATCGACTCGACTATCGACTCGACTATCGACTCGACTATCGACTCGACTATCGACTCGACTATCGACTCGACTATCGACTCGACTATCGACTCGACTATCGACTCGACTATCGACTCGACTATCGACTCGACTATCGACTCGACTATCGACTCGACTATCGACTCGACTATCGACTCGACTATCGACTCGACTATCGACTCGACTATCGACTCGACTATCGACTCGACTATCGACTCGACTATCGACTCGACTATCGACTCGACTATCGACTCGACTATCGACTCGACTATCGACTCGACTATCGACTCGACTATCGACTCGACTATCGACTCGACTATCGACTCGACTATCGACTCGACTATCGACTCGACTATCGACTCGACTATCGACTCGACTATCGACTCGACTATCGACTCGACTATCGACTCGACTATCGACTCGACTATCGACTCGACTATCGACTCGACTATCGACTCGACTTTCGACTCGACTATCGACTCGACTCGACTCGACTCGACTCGACTATCGACTCGACTCGACTCGACTCGACTATCGACTCGACTCGACTATCGACTATCGACTATCCTCGACTCGACTGTCGACTCGACTATCGACTCGACTCGACTCGACTATCGACTCGACTCGACTCAACTATCGACTCGACTCGACTCGACTATCGACTCGACTCGACTCGACTATCGACTCGACTCGACTCGACTATCGACTCGACTATCGACTCGACTATCGACTCGACTATCGACTCGACTATCGACTCGACTCGACTCGACTATCGACTCGACTATCGACTCGACTATCGACTCGACTCGACTCGACTATCGACTATCCTCGACTCGACTGTAGACTCGACTCGACTCGACTATCGACTCGACTCGACTCGACTATCGACTCGACTCGACTCGACTATCGACTCGACTCGACTCGACTCGACTCGACTATCGACTCGACTCGACTCGACTCGACTCGACTCGACTATCGACTATCGACTATCCTCGACTCGACTGTCGACTCGACTCGACTCGACTATCGACTCGACTCGACTCGACTCGACTCGACTCGACTATCGACTCGACTATCGACTCGACTCGACTCGACTCGACTCGACTCGACTATCGACTCGACTCGACTCGACTATCGACTATCCTCGACTCGACTGTCGACTCGACTCGACTATCGACTCGACTCGACTCGACTATCGACTCGACTCGACTCGACTATCGACTCGACTCGACTCGACTCGACTCGACTCGACTCGACTCGACTCGACTCGACTCGACTATCGACTCGACTCGACTCGACTATCGACTCGACTCGACTCGACTCGACTATCGACTCGACTATCGACTCGACTCGACTCGACTCGACTATCGACTCGACTATCGACTCGACTATCGACTCGACTATCGACTCGACTATCGACTCGACTATCGACTCGACTATCGACTCGACTATCGACTCGACTATCGACTCGACTATCGACTCGACTATCGACTCGACTATCGACTCGACTATCGACTCGACTATCGACTCGACTATCGACTCGACTATCGACTCGACTATCGACTCGACTCGACTCGACTCGACTATCGACTCGACTATCGACTCGACTATCGACTCTACTCGACTCGACTATCGACTATCGACTATCCTCGACTCGACTGTCGACTCGACTCGACTCGACTATCGACTCGACTATCGACTCGACTCGACTCGACTCGACTATCGACTCGACTCGACTCGACTCGACTCGATTCGACTCGACTATCGACTCGACTCGACTATCGACTCGACTCGACTCGACTATCGACTCGACTATCGACTCGACTATCGACTCGACTATCGACTCGACTATCGACTCGACTATCGACTCGACTATCGACTCGACTATCGACTCGACTATCGACTCGACTATCCTCGACTCGACTGTCGACTCGACTCGACTCGACTATCGACTCGACTCGACTCGACTCGACTCGACTCGACTATCGACTCGACTATCGACTCGACTCGACTCGACTCGACTCGACTCGACTCGACTATCGACTCGACTCGACTCGACTATCGACTATCCTCGACTCGACTGTCGACTCGACTCGACTATCGACTCGACTCGACTCGACTATCGACTCGACTCGACTCGACTATCGACTCGACTCGACTCGACTCGACTCGACTCGACTCGACTCGACTATCGACTCGACTCGACTCGACTATCGACTCGACTCGACTCGACTCGACTATCGACTCGACTATCGACTCGACTCGACTCGACTTGACTATCGACTCGACTATCGACTCGACTATCGACTCGACTATCGACTCGACTATCGACTCGACTATCGACTCGACTATCGACTCGACTATCGACTCGACTATCGACTCGACTATCGACTCGACTATCGACTCGACTATCGACTCGACTATCGACTCGACTATCGACTCGACTATCGACTCGACTATCGACTCGACTATCGACTCGACTATCGACTCGACTATCGACTCGACTCGACTCGACTCGACTATCGACTCGACTATCGACTCGACTATCGACTCTACTCGACTCGACTATCGACTATCGACTATCCTCGACTCGACTGTCGACTCGACTCGACTCGACTATCGACTCGACTATCGACTCGACTCGACTCGACTCGACTATCGACTCGACTCGACTCGACTCGACTCGACTCGATTCGACTCGACTATCGACTCGACTCGACTATCGACTCGACTCGACTCGACTATCGACTCGACTATCGACTCGACTATCGACTCGACTATCGACTCGACTATCGACTCGACTATCGACTCGACTATCGACTCGACTATCGACTCGACTCGACTCGACTCGACTATCGACTCGACTATCGACTCGACTATCGACTCTACTCGACTCGACTATCGACTATCGACTATCCTCGACTCGACTGTCGACTCGACTATCGACTATCGACTATCCTCGACTCGACTGTCGACTCGACTCGACTCGACTATCGACTCGACTCGACTCGACTCGACTCGACTCGACTCGACTATCGACTCGACTATCGACTCGACTATCGACTCGACTCGACTCGACTCGACTCGA
Source organism: Pemphredon lugubris (assembly GCA_933228935.1). Lineage (NCBI taxonomy): Eukaryota > Metazoa > Arthropoda > Insecta > Hymenoptera > Crabronidae > Pemphredon > Pemphredon lugubris. Next base: position 41,670,627 of record OW121815.1, on the reverse strand, counting down.
CTCGACTATCGACTCGACTCGACTCGACTATCGACTATCCTCGACTCGACTGTCGACTCGACTCGACTCGACTATCGACTCGACTCGACTCGACTATCGACTCGACTCGACTCGACTATCGACTCGACTCGACTCGACTCGACTCGACTCGACTCGACTATCGACTCGACTCGACTCGACTCGACTATCGACTCGACTCGACTCGACTCGACTATCGACTCGACTCGACTCGACTATCGACTCGACTCTACTCGACTCGACTATCGACTCGACTATCGACTCGACTATCGACTCGACTATCGACTCGACTATCGACTCGACTATCGACTCGACTATCGACTCGACTATCGACTCGACTATCGACTCGACTATCGACTCGACTATCGACTCGACTATCGACTCGACTATCGACTCGACTATCGACTCGACTATCGACTCGACTATCGACTCGACTATCGACTCGACTATCGACTCGACTATCGACTCGACTCGACTCGACTCGACTATCGACTCGACTATCGACTCGACTATCGACTCTACTCGACTCGACTATCGACTATCGACTATCCTCGACTCGACTGTCGACTCGACTCGACTCGACTATCGACTCGACTCGACTCGACTCGACTCGACTCGACTATCGACTCGACTATCGACTCGACTCGACTCGACTCGACTATCGACTCGACAATCGACTCGACTCGACTCGACTCGACTATCGACTATCCTCGACTCGACTGTCGACTCGACTCGACTCGACTATCGACTCGACTCGACTATCGACTCGACTCGACTCGACTATCGACTCGACTATCGACTCGACTCGACTCGACTCGACTCGACTCGACTATCGACTCGACTCGACTATCGACTCGACTTTCGACTCGACTATCGACTCGACTCGACTCGACTCGACTATCGACTCGACTCGACTCGACTCGACTATCGACTCGACTCGACTCGACTCGACTCGACTCGACTATCGACTCGACTCGACTCGACTATCGACTCGACTCGAATGGACTATCGACTCGACTATCGACTCGACTATCGACTCGACTATCGACTCGACTCGACTCGACTATCTACTCGACTATCGACTCGACTATCGACTCGACTCGACTATCGACTCGACTCGACTATCGACTCGACTCGACTCGACTATCGACTATCCTCGACTCGACTGTCGACTCGACTCGACTCGACTATCGACTCGACTCGACTCGACTATCGACTCGACTCGACTCGACTATCGACTCGACTCGACTCGACTATCGACTCGACTCGACTCGACTCGACTCGACTCGATTCGACTCGACTCGACTATCGACTCGACTCGACTCGACTATCGACTCGACTATCGACTCGACTCTCGACTCGACTCGACTATCGACTATCAACTCGACTCGACTCGACTCGACTCGACTATCGACTCGACTCGACTCGACTCGACTCGACTATCGACTCGACTCGACTCGACTATCGACTCGACTCGACTCGACTATCGACTCGACTATCGACTCGACTCGACTCGACTCGACTATCGACTCGACTCGACTCGACTCGACTCGAGTCGACTCGACTATCGACTCGACTCGACTATCGACTCGACTCGACTCGACTATCGACTCGACTATCGACTCGACTCGACTCGACTATCGACTCGACTATCGACTCGACTATCGACTCGACTATCGACTCGACTATCGACTCGACTATCGACTCGACTATCGACTCGACTATCGACTCGACTATCGACTCGACTATCGACTCGACTATCGACTCGACTATCGACTCGACTATCGACTCGACTATCGACTCGACTATCGACTCGACTATCGACTCGACTATCGACTCGACTATCGACTCGACTATCGACTCGACTATCGACTCGACTATCGACTCGACTATCGACTCGACTATCGACTCGACTATCGACTCGACTATCGACTCGACTATCGACTCGACTATCGACTCGACTATCGACTCGACTATCGACTCGACTATCGACTCGACTATCGACTCGACTATCGACTCGACTATCGACTCGACTATCGACTCGACTATCGACTCGACTATCGACTCGACTATCGACTCGACTATCGACTCGACTATCGACTCGACTATCGACTCGACTATCGACTCGACTATCGACTCGACTATCGACTCGACTATCGACTCGACTATCGACTCGACTATCGACTCGACTATCGACTCGACTATCGACTCGACTATCGACTCGACTATCGACTCGACTATCGACTCGACTATCGACTCGACTATCGACTCGACTATCGACTCGACTATCGACTCGACTATCGACTCGACTATCGACTCGACTATCGACTCGACTATCGACTCGACTCGACTATCGACTCGACTATCGACTCTACTCGACTCGACTATCGACTATCGACTATCCTCGACTCGACTGTCGACTCGACTCGACTCGACTATCGACTCGACTCGACTCGACTCGACTCGACTCGACTATCGACTCGACTATCGACTCGACTCGACTCGACTCGACTATCGACTCGACTATCGACTCGACTCGACTCGACTGGACTATCGACTATCCTCGACTCGACTCGACTATCGACTATCCTCGACTCGACTGTCGACTCGACTCGACTCGACTATCGACTCGACTCGACTATCGACTCGACTCGACTGGACTATCGACTCGACTATCGACTCGACTATCGACTCCACTATCGACTCGACTATCGACTCGACTATCGACTCGACTATCGACTCGACTATCGACTCGACTATCGACTCGACTATCGACTCGACTATCGACTCGAATATCGACTCGACTATCGACTCGACTATCGACTCGACTATCGACTCGACTATCGACTCGACTATCGACTCGACTATCGACTCGACTATCGACTCGACTATCGACTCGACTATCGACTCGACTATCGACTCGACTATCGACTCGACTATCGACTCGACTATCGACTCGACTATCGACTCGACTATCGACTCGACTATCGACTCGACTATCGACTCGACTATCGACTCGACTATCGACTCGACTATCGACTCGACTATCGACTCGACTATCGACTCGACTATCGACTCGACTATCGACTCGACTATCGACTCGACTATCGACTCGACTATCGACTCGACTATCGACTCGACTATCGACTCGACTATCGACTCGACTATCGACTCGACTTTCGACTCGACTATCGACTCGACTCGACTCGACTCGACTCGACTATCGACTCGACTCGACTCGACTCGACTATCGACTCGATTCGACTATCGACTATCGACTATCCTCGACTCGACTGTCGACTCGACTATCGACTCGACTCGACTCGACTATCGACTCGACTCGACTCAACTATCGACTCGACTCGACTCGACTATCGACTCGACTCGACTCGACTATCGACTCGACTCGACTCGACTATCGACTCGACTATCGACTCGACTATCGACTCGACTATCGACTCGACTATCGACTCGACTCGACTCGACTATCGACTCGACTATCGACTCGACTCGACTATCGACTCGACTCGACTATCGACTATCCTCGACTCGACTGTAGACTCGACTCGACTCGACTATCGACTCGACTCGACTCGACTATCGACTCGACTCGACTCGACTATCGACTCGACTCGACTCGACTCGACTCGACTATCGACTCGACTCGACTCGACTCGACTCGACTCGACTATCGACTATCGACTATCCTCGACTCGACTGTCGACTCGACTCGACTCGACTATCGACTCGACTCGACTCGACTCGACTCGACTCGACTATCGACTCGACTATCGACTCGACTCGACTCGACTCGACTCGACTCGACTATCGACTCGACTCGACTCGACTATCGACTATCCTCGACTCGACTGTCGACTCGACTCGACTATCGACTCGACTCGACTCGACTATCGACTCGACTCGACTCGACTATCGACTCGCCTCGACTCGACTCGACTCGACTCGACTCGACTCGACTCGACTCGACTCGACTATCGACTCGACTCGACTCGACTATCGACTCGACTCGACTCGACTCGACTATCGACTCGACTATCGACTCGACTCGACTCGACTCGACTATCGACTCGACTATCGACTCGACTATCGACTCGACTATCGACTCGACTATCGACTCGACTATCGACTCGACTATCGACTCGACTATCGACTCGACTATCGACTCGACTATCGACTCGACTATCGACTCGACTATCGACTCGACTATCGACTCGACTATCGACTCGACTATCGACTCGACTATCGACTCGACTATCGACTCGACTATCGACTCGACTATCGACTCGACTATCGACTCGACTATCGACTCGACTCGACTCGACTCGACTATCGACTCGACTATCGACTCGACTATCGACTCGACTATCGACTCGACTATCGACTCGACTATCGACTCGACTATCGACTCGACTATCGACTCGACTATCGACTCGACTATCGACTCGACTATCGACTCGACTATCGACTCGACTATCGACTCGACTATCGACTCGACTATCGACTCGACTATCGACTCGACTATCGACTCGACTATCGACTCGACTATCGACTCGACTATCGACTCGACTATCGACTCGACTATCGACTCGACTTTCGACTCGACTATCGACTCGACTCGACTCGACTCGACTCGACTATCGACTCGACTCGACTCGACTCGACTATCGACTCGACTCGACTATCGACTATCGACTATCCTCGACTCGACTGTCGACTCGACTATCGACTCGACTCGACTCGACTATCGACTCGACTCGACTCAACTATCGACTCGACTCGACTCGACTATCGACTCGACTATCGACTCGACTATCGACTCGACTATCGACTCGACTATCGACTCGACTATCGACTCGACTATCGACTCGACTATCGACTCGACTATCGACTCGACTATCGACTCGACTATCGACTCGACTATCGACTCGACTATCGACTCGACTATCGACTCGACTATCGACTCGACTATCGACTCGACTATCGACTCGACTATCGACTCGACTATCGACTCGACTATCGACTCGACTATCGACTCGACTATCGACTCGACTATCGACTCGACTTTCGACTCGACTATCGACTCGACTCGACTCGACTCGACTCGACTATCGACTCGACTCGACTCGACTCGACTATCGACTCGACTCGACTATCGACTATCGACTATCCTCGACTCGACTGTCGACTCGACTATCGACTCGACTCGACTCGACTATCGACTCGACTCGACTCGACTATCGACTCGACTATCGACTCGACTATCGACTCGACTATCGACTCGACTATCGACTCGACTATCGACTCGACTATCGACTCGACTATCGACTCGACTATCGACTCGACTATCGACTCGACTATCGACTCGACTATCGACTCGACTATCGACTCGACTATCGACTCGACTATCGACTCGACTATCGACTCGACTATCGACTCGACTATCGACTCGACTATCGACTCGGCTATCGACTCGACTATCGACTCGACTATCGACTCGACTATCGACTCGACTATCGACTCGACTATCGACTCGACTATCGACTCGACTATCGACTCGACTATCGACTCGACTATCGACTCGACTATCGACTCGACTATCGACTCGACTATCGACTCGACTATCGACTCGACTATCGACTCGACTATCGACTCGACTATCGACTCGACTATCGACTCGACTATCGACTCGACTATCGACTCGACTATCGACTCGACTATCGACTCGACTATCGACTCGACTATCGACTCGACTATCGACTCGACTATCGACTCGACTATCGACTCGACTATCGACTCGACTATCGACTCGACTATCGACTCGACTATCGACTCGACTATCGACTCGACTATCGACTCGACTATCGACTCGACTATCGACTCGACTATCGACTCGACTATCGACTCGACTATCGACTCGACTATCGACTCGACTATCGACTCGACTATCGACTCGACTATCGACTCGACTATCGACTCGACTATCGACTCGACTATCGACTCGACTATCGACTCGACTATCGACTCGACTATCGACTCGACTATCGACTCGACTATCGACTCGACTATCGACTCGACTATCGACTCGACTATCGACTCGACTATCGACTCGACTATCGACTCGACTATCGACTCGACTATCGACTCGACTATCGACTCGACTATCGACTCGACTATCGACTCGACTATCGACTCGACTATCGACTCGACTATCGACTCGACTATCGACTCGACTATCGACTCGACTATCGACTCGACTATCGACTCGACTATCGACTCGACTATCGACTCGACTTTCGACTCGACTATCGACTCGACTCGACTCGACTCGACTCGACTATCGACTCGACTCGACTCGACTCGACTATCGACTCGACTCGACTATCGACTATCGACTATCCTCGACTCGACTGTCGACTCGACTATCGACTCGACTCGACTCGACTATCGACTCGACTCGACTCAACTATCGACTCGACTCGACTCGACTATCGACTCGACTCGACTCGACTATCGACTCGACTCGACTCGACTATCGACTCGACTATCGACTCGACTATCGACTCGACTATCGACTCGACTATCGACTCGACTCGACTCGACTATCGACTCGACTATCGACTCGACTATCGACTCGACTCGACTCGACTATCGACTATCCTCGACTCGACTGTAGACTCGACTCGACTCGACTATCGACTCGACTCGACTCGACTATCGACTCGACTCGACTCGACTATCGACTCGACTCGACTCGACTCGACTCGACTATCGACTCGACTCGACTCGACTCGACTCGACTCGACTATCGACTATCGACTATCCTCGACTCGACTGTCGACTCGACTCGACTCGACTATCGACTCGACTCGACTCGACTCGACTCGACTCGACTATCGACTCGACTATCGACTCGACTCGACTCGACTCGACTCGACTCGACTATCGACTCGACTCGACTCGACTATCGACTATCCTCGACTCGACTCTCGACTCGACTCGACTATCGACTCGACTCGACTCGACTATCGACTCGACTCGACTCGACTATCGACTCGACTCGACTCGACTCGACTCGACTCGACTCGACTCGACTCGACTCGACTCGACTATCGACTCGACTCGACTCGACTATCGACTCGACTCGACTCGACTCGACTATCGACTCGACTATCGACTCGACTCTCGACTCGACTATCGACTCGACTATCGACTCGACTATCGACTCGACTATCGACTCGACTATCGACTCGACTATCGACTCGACTATCGACTCGACTATCGACTCGACTATCGACTCGACTATCGACTCGACTATCGACTCGACTATCGACTCGACTATCGACTCGACTATCGACTCGACTATCGACTCGACTATCGACTCGACTATCGACTCGACTATCGACTCGACTCGACTCGACTCGACTATCGACTCGACTATCGACTCGACTATCGACTCTACTCGACTCGACTATCGACTATCGACTATCCTCGACTCGACTGTCGACTCGACTCGACTCGACTATCGACTCGACTATCGACTCGACTCGACTCGACTCGACTATCGACTCGACTCGACTCGACTCGACTCGATTCGACTCGACTATCGACTCGACTCGACTATCGACTCGACTCGACTCGACTATCGACTCGACTATCGACTCGACTATCGACTCGACTATCGACTCGACTATCGACTCGACTATCGACTCGACTATCGACTCGACTATCGACTCGACTATCGACTCGACTATCCTCGACTCGACTGTCGACTCGACTCGACTCGACTATCGACTCGACTCGACTCGACTCGACTCGACTCGACTATCGACTCGACTATCGACTCGACTCGACTCGACTCGACTCGACTCGACTCGACTATCGACTCGACTCGACTCGACTATCGACTATCCTCGACTCGACTGTCGACTCGACTCGACTATCGACTCGACTCGACTCGACTATCGACTCGACTCGACTCGACTATCGACTCGACTCGACTCGACTCGACTCGACTCGACTCGACTCGACTATCGACTCGACTCGACTCGACTATCGACTCGACTCGACTCGACTCGACTATCGACTCGACTATCGACTCGACTCGACTCGACTTGACTATCGACTCGACTATCGACTCGACTATCGACTCGACTATCGACTCGACTATCGACTCGACTATCGACTCGACTATCGACTCGACTATCGACTCGACTATCGACTCGACTATCGACTCGACTATCGACTCGACTATCGACTCGACTATCGACTCGACTATCGACTCGACTATCGACTCGACTATCGACTCGACTATCGACTCGACTATCGACTCGACTATCGACTCGACTCGACTCGACTCGACTATCGACTCGACTATCGACTCGACTATCGACTCTACTCGACTCGACTATCGACTATCGACTATCCTCGACTCGACTGTCGACTCGACTCGACTCGACTATCGACTCGACTATCGACTCGACTCGACTCGACTCGACTATCGACTCGACTCGACTCGACTCGACTCGACTCGATTCGACTCGACTATCGACTCGACTCGACTATCGACTCGACTCGACTCGACTATCGACTCGACTATCGACTCGACTATCGACTCGACTATCGACTCGACTATCGACTCGACTATCGACTCGACTATCGACTCGACTATCGACTCGACTCGACTCGACTCGACTATCGACTCGACTATCGACTCGACTATCGACTCTACTCGACTCGACTATCGACTATCGACTATCCTCGACTCGACTGTCGACTCGACTATCGACTATCGACTATCCTCGACTCGACTGTCGACTCGACTCGACTCGACTATCGACTCGACTCGACTCGACTCGACACGACTCGACTCGACTATCGACTCGACTATCGACTCGACTATCGACTCGACTCGACTCGACTCGACTCGACTCGACTATCGACTCGACTCGACTCGACTATCGACTATCCTCGACTCGACTGTCGACTCGACTCGACTCGACTATCGACTCGACTCGACTCGACTATCGACTCGACTCGACTCGACTATCGACTCGACTCGACTCGACTCGACTCGACTCGACTCGACTATCGACTCGACTCGACTCGACTCGACTATCGACTCGACTCGACTCGACTCGACTATCGACTCGACTCGACTCGACTATCGACTCGACTCTACTCGACTCGACTATCGACTCGACTATCGACTCGACTATCGACTCGACTATCGACTCGACTATCGACTCGACTATCGACTCGACTATCGACTCGACTATCGACTCGACTATCGACTCGACTATCGACTCGACTATCGACTCGACTATCGACTCGACTATCGACTCGACTATCGACTCGACTATCGACTCGACTATCGACTCGACTATCGACTCGACTATCGACTCGACTATCGACTCGACTCGACTCGACTCGACTATCGACTCGACTATCGACTCGACTATCGACTCTACTCGACTCGACTATCGACTATCGACTATCCTCGACTCGACTGTCGACTCGACTCGACTCGACTATCGACTCGACTCGACTCGACTCGACTCGACTCGACTATCGACTCGACTATCGACTCGACTCGACTCGACTCGACTATCGACTCGACTATCGACTCGACTCGACTCGACTCGACTATCGACTATCCTCGACTCGACTGTCGACTCGACTCGACTCGACTATCGACTCGACTCGACTATCGACTCGACTCGACTCGACTATCGACTCGACTATCGACTCGACTCGACTCGACTCGACTCGACTCGACTATCGACTCGACTCGACTATCGACTCGACTTTCGACTCGACTATCGACTCGACTCGACTCGACTCGACTATCGACTCGACTCGACTCGACTCGACTATCGACTCGACTCGACTCGACTCGACTCGACT
>OW121815.1:41636285-41660485 GCA_933228935.1 Pemphredon lugubris | reverse complement strand
GTCGAGGATAGTCGATAGTCGATAGTCGAGTCGAGTCGAGTCGAGTCGATAGTCGAGTCGAGTCGAGTCGACAGTCGAGTCGAGGATAGTCGATAGTCGATAGTCGAGTCGAGTCGAGTCGATAGTCGAGTCGATAGTCGAGTCGAGTCGAGTCTAGTCGATAGTCGAGTCGAGTCGATAGTCGAGTCGAGTCGAGTCGAGTCGATAGTCGAGTCGAGTCGAGTCGATAGTCGAGTCGATAGTCGAGTCGATAGTCGAGTCGATAGTCGAGTCGATAGTCGAGTCGATAGTCGAGTCGATAGTCGAGTCGATAGTCGAGTCGATAGTCGAGTCGATAGTCGAGTCGATAGTCGAGTCGATAGTCGAGTCGATAGTCGAGTCGATAGTCGAGTCGATAGTCGAGTCGATAGTCGAGTCGATAGTCGAGTCGAGTCGAGTCGATAGTCGAGTCGAGTCGAGTCGATAGTCGAGTCGAGTCGAGTCGATAGTCGAGTCGAGTCGAGTCGATAGTCGAGTCGACGATAGTCGATAGTCGAGTCGAGTCGAGTCGAGTCGATAGTCGAGTCGAGTCGAGTCGATAGTCGAGTCGAGTCGAGTCGATAGTCGAGTCGAGTCGATAGTCGAGTCGAGTCGAGTCGATAGTCGAGTCGAGTCGAGAGTCGATTCGAGTCGAGTCGAATCGATAGTCGAGTCGAGTCGAGTCGATAGTCGAGTCGAGTCGAGTCGAGTCGAGTCGATAGTCGAGTCGAGTCGAGTCGATAGTCGAGTCGACAGTCGAGTCGAGGATAGTCGATAGTCGATAGTCGAGTCGAGTCGAGTCGAGTCGATAGTCGAGTCGAGTCGAGTCGACAGTCGAGTCGAGGATAGTCGATAGTCGATAGTCGATAGTCGAGTCGAGTCGAGTCGATAGTCGAGTCGATAGTCGAGTCGATAGTCGAGTCGAGTCGAGTCTAGTCGATAGTCGAGTCGAGTCGATAGTCGAGTCGAGTCGAGTCGAGTCGATAGTCGAGACGATAGTCGAGACGATAGTCGAGTCGATAGTCGAGTCGATAGTCGAGTCGATAGTCGAGTCGATAGTCGAGTCGATAGTCGAGTCGATAGTCGAGTCGATAGTCGAGTCGATAGTCGAGTCGATAGTCGAGTCGATAGTCGAGTCGATAGTCGAGTCGATAGTCGAGTCGATAGTCGAGTCGATAGTCGAGTCGATAGTCGAGTCGATAGTCGAGTCGATAGTCGAGTCGATAGTCGAGTCGATAGTCGAGTCGATAGTCGAGTCGATAGTCGAGTCGATAGTCGAGTCGATAGTCGAGTCGATAGTCGAGTCGATAGTCGAGTCGATAGTCGAGTCGATAGTCGAGTCGATAGTCGAGTCGATAGTCGAGTCGATAGTCGAGTCGATAGTCGAGTCGATAGTCGAGTCGATAGTCGAGTCGATAGTCGAGTCGATAGTCGAGTCGATAGTCGAGTCGATAGTCGAGTCGATAGTCGAGTCGATAGTCGAGTCGATAGTCGAGTCGATAGTCGAGTCGATAGTCGAGTCGAGTCGAGTCGATAGTCGAGTCGAGTCGAGTCGATAGTCGAGTCGAGTCGAGTCGATAGTCGAGTCGAGTCGAGTCGATAGTCGAGTCGAGTCGAGTCGATAGTCGAGTCGAGTCGAGTCGATAGTCGAGTCGAGTCGAGTCGATAGTCGAGTCGAGTCGATAGTCGAGTCGAGTCGAGTCGATAGTCGAGTCGAGTCGAGTCGATAGTCGAGTCGAGTCGAGTCGATAGTCGAGTCGAGTCGATAGTCGAGTCGAGTCGATAGTCGAGTCGAGTCGAGTCGAATCGATAGTCCAGTCGAGTCGAGTCCATAGTCGAGTCGAGTCGAGTCGAGTCGATAGTCGAGTCGAGTCGAGTCGATAGTCGAGTCGACAGTCGAGTCGAGGATAGTCGATAGTCGATAGTCGAGTCGAGTCGAGTCGAGTCGATAGTCGAGTCGAGTCGAGTCGACAGTCGAGTCGAGGATAGTCGATAGTCGATAGTCGAGTCGAGTCGAGTCGATAGTCGAGTCGATAGTCGAGTCGAGTCGAGTCTAGTCGATAGTCGAGTCGAGTCGATAGTCGAGTCGAGTCGAGTCGAGTCGATAGTCGAGTCGATAGTCGAGTCGATAGTCGAGTCGATAGTCGAGTCGATAGTCGAGTCGATAGTCGAGTCGATAGTCGAGTCGATAGTCGAGTCGATAGTCGAGTCGATAGTCGAGTCGATAGTCGAGTCGATAGTCGAGTCGATAGTCGAGTCGATAGTCGAGTCGATAGTCGAGTCGATAGTCGAGTCGATAGTCGAGTCGATAGTCGAGTCGATAGTCGAGTCGATAGTCGAGTCGATAGTCGAGTCGATAGTCGAGTCGATAGTCGAGTCGATAGTCGAGTCGATAGTCGAGTCGATAGTCGAGTCGATAGTCGAGTCGATAGTCGAGTCGATAGTCGAGTCGATAGTCGAGTCGATAGTCGAGTCGATAGTCGAGTCGAGTCGAGTCGATAGTCGAGTCGAGTCGAGTCGATAGTCGAGTCGAGTCGAGTCGATAGTCGAGTCGAGTCGAGTCGATAGTCGAGTCGAGTCGATAGTCGAGTCGAGTCGAGTCGATAGTCGAGTCGAGTCGAGTCGATAGTCGAGTCGAGTCGAGTCGATAGTCGAGTCGAGTCGATAGTCGAGTCGAGTCGATAGTCGAGTCGAGTCGAGTCGAATCGATAGTCCAGTCGAGTCGAGTCCATAGTCGAGTCGAGTCGAGTCGAGTCGATAGTCGAGTCGAGTCGAGTCGATAGTCGAGTCGACAGTCGAGTCGAGGATAGTCGATAGTCGATAGTCGAGTCGAGTCGAGTCGAGTCGATAGTCGAGTCGAGTCGAGTCGACAGTCGAGTCGAGGATAGTCGATAGTCGATAGTCGAGTCGAGTCGAGTCGATAGTCGAGTCGATAGTCGAGTCGAGTCGAGTCTAGTCGATAGTCGAGTCGAGTCGATTGTCGAGTCGAGTCGAGTCGAGTCGATAGTCGAGTCGATAGTCGAGTCGATAGTCGAGTCGATAGTCGAGTCGATAGTCGAGTCGATAGTCGAGTCGATAGTCGAGTCGATAGTCGAGTCGATAGTCGAGTCGATAGTCGAGTCGATAGTCGAGTCGATAGTCGAGTCGATAGTCGAGTCGATAGTCGAGTCGATAGTCGAGTCGATAGTCGAGTCGATAGTCGAGTCGATAGTCGAGTCGATAGTCGAGTCGATAGTCGAGTCGATAGTCGAGTCGATAGTCGAGTCGATAGTCGAGTCGATAGTCGAGTCGATAGTCGAATCGATAGTCGAGTCGATAGTCGAGTCGATAGTCGAGTCGATAGTCGAGTCGATAGTCGAGTCGATAGTCGAGTCGATAGTCGAGTCGATAGTCGAGTCGATAGTCGAGTCGATAGTCGAGTCGATAGTCGAGTCGATAGTCGAGTCGATAGTCGAGTCGATAGTCGAGTCGATAGTCGAGTCGATAGTCGAGTCGATAGTCGAGTCGATAGTCGAGTCGATAGTCGAGTCGATAGTCGAGTCGATAGTCGAGTCGATAGTCGAGTCGATAGTCGAGTCGATAGTCGAGTCGATAGTCGAGTCGATAGTCGAGTCGATAGTCGAGTCGATAGTCGAGTCGATAGTCGAGTCGATAGTCGAGTCGATAGTCGAGTCGATAGTCGAGTCGATAGTCGAGTCGATAGTCGAGTCGATAGTCGAGTCGATAGTCGAGTCGATAGTCGAGTCGATAGTCGAGTCGATAGTCGAGTCGATAGTCGAGTCGATAGTCGAGTCGATAGTCGAGTCGATAGTCGAGTCGATAGTCGAGTCGATAGTCGAGTCGATAGTCGAGTCGATAGTCGAGTCGATAGTCGAGTCGATAGTCGAGTCGATAGTCGAGTCGATAGTCGAGTCGATAGTCGAGTCGATAGTCGAGTCGATAGTCGAGTCGAATCGAGTCGAGTCGAGTCGATAGTCGAGTAGAGTCGAGTCGATAGTCGAGTCGATAGTCGAGTCGAGTCGAGTCGATAGTCGAGTCGATAGTCCAGTCGAGTCGAGTCGATAGTCGAGTCGAGTCGATAGTCGAGTCGAGTCGAGTCGAGTCGAGTCGATAGTCGAGTCGAGTCGAGTCGAGTCGAGTCGATAGTCGAGTCGAGTCGAGTCGATAGTCGAGTCGAGTCGAGTCGATAGTCGAGTCGAGTCGAGTCGAGTCGAGTCGACAGTCGAGTCGAGTATAGTCGATAGTCGAGTCGATAGTCGAGTCGAGTCGATAGTCGAGTCGATAGTCGAGTCGAGTCGAGTCGAGTCGAGTCGAGTCGATAGTCGAGTCGAGTCGAGTCGACAGTCGAGTCGAGGATAGTCGATAGTCGATAGTCGAGTCGAGTAGAGTCGATAGTCGAGTCGATAGTCGAGTCGAGTCGAGTCGAGTCGATAGTCGAGTCGATAGTCGAGTCGATAGTCGAGTCGATAGTCGAGTCGATAGTCGAGTCGATAGTCGAGTCGATAGTCGAGTCGATAGTCGAGTCGATAGTCGAGTCGATAGTCGAGTCGATAGTCGAGTCGATAGTCGAGTCGATAGTCGAGTCGATAGTCGAGTCGATAGTCGAGTCGATAGTCGAGTCGATAGTCGAGTCGATAGTCGAGTCGATAGTCGAGTCGATAGTCGAGTCGATAGTCGAGTCGATAGTCGAGTCGATAGTCGAGTCGATAGTCGAGTCGATAGTCGAGTCGATAGTCGAGTCGATAGTCGAGTCGATAGTCGAGTCGATAGTCGAGTCGATAGTCGAGTCGATAGTCGAGTCGATAGTCGAGTCGATAGTCGAGTCGATAGTCGAGTCGATAGTCGAGTCGATAGTCGAGTCGATAGTCGAGTCGATAGTCGAGTCGATAGTCGAGTCGATAGTCGAGTCGATAGTCGAGTCGATAGTCGAGTCGATAGTCGAGTCGATAGTCGAGTCGATAGTCGAGTCGATAGTCGAGTCGATAGTCGAGTCGATAGTCGAGTCGATAGTCGAGTCGATAGTCGAGTCGATAGTAGAGTCGATAGTCGAGTCGACAGTCGAGTCGATAGTCGAGTCGATAGTCGAGTCGATAGTCGAGTCGATAGTCGAGTCGATAGTCGAGTCGAGTCGAGTCGATAGTCGAGTCGAGTCGAGTCGATAGTCGAGTCGAGTCGAGTCGATAGTCGAGTCGAGTCGATAGTCGAGTCGATAGTCGAGTCGAGTCGATAGTCGAGTCGAGTCGAGTCGAATCGATAGTCCAGTCGAGTCGAGTCCATAGTCGAGTCGAGTCGAGTCGAGTCGATAGTCGAGTCGAGTCGAGTCGATAGTCGAGTCGACAGTCGAGTCGAGGATAGTCGATAGTCGATAGTCGAGTCGAGTCGAGTCGAGTCGATAGTCGAGTCGAGTCGAGTCGACAGTCGAGTCGAGGATAGTCGATAGTCGATAGTCGAGTCGAGTCGAGTCGATAGTCGAGTCGATAGTCGAGTCGAGTCGAGTCTAGTCGATAGTCGAGTCGAGTCGAGTCGAGTCGATAGTCGAGTCGATAGTCGAGTCGATAGTCGAGTCGATAGTCGAGTCGATAGTCGAGTCGATAGTCGAGTCGAGTCGAGTCGATAGTCGAGTCGAGTCGAGTCGATAGTCGAGTCGAGTCGATAGTCGAGTCGAGGATAGTCGATAGTCGAGTCGAGTCGAGTCGATAGTCGAGTCGAGTCGAGTCGATAGTCGAGTCGAGTCGATAGTCGAGTCGAGTCGAGTCGATAGTCGAGTAGAGTCGAGAGTCGAGTCGAGTCGAGTCGAATCGATAGTCGAGTCGAGTCGAGTCGATAGTCGAGTCGAGTCGAGTCGAGTCGAGTCGATAGTCGAGTCGAGTCGAGTCGATAGTCGAGTCGACAGTCGAGTCGAGGATAGTCGATAGTCGATAGTCGAGTCGAGTCGAGTCGAGTCGATAGTCGAGTCGAGTCGAGTCGACAGTCGAGTCGAGGATAGTCGATAGTCGATAGTCGAGTCGAGTCGAGTCGATAGTCGAGTCGATAGTCGAGTCGAGTCGAGTCTAGTCGATAGTCGAATCGAGTCGATAGTCGAGTCGAGTCGAGTCGAGTCGATAGTCGAGTCGATAGTCGAGACGATAATCGAGTCGATAGTCGAGTCGATAGTCGAGTCGATAGTCGAGTCGATAGTCGAGTCGATAGTCGAGTCGATAGTCGAGTCGATAGTCGAGTCGATAGTCGAGTCGATAGTCGAGTCGATAGTCGAGTCGATAGTCGAGTCGATAGTCGAGTCGATAGTCGAGTCGATAGTCGAGTCGATAGTCGAGTCGATAGTCGAGTCGATAGTCGAGTCGATAGTCGAGTCGAGTCGAGTCGATAGTCGAGTCGAGTCGAGTCGATAGTCGAGTCGAGTCGAGTCGATAGTCGAGTCGAGTCGAGTCGATAGTCGAGTCGACGATAGTCGATAGTCGAGTCGAGTCGAGTCGAGTCGATAGTCGAGTCGAGTCGAGTCGATAGTCGAGTCGAGTCGAGTCGATAGTCGAGTCGAGTCGAGTCGATAGTCGAGTCGAGTCGAGTCGATAGTCGAGTCGACGATAGTCGATAGTCGAGTCGAGTCGAGTCGAGTCGATAGTCGAGTCGAGTCGAGTCGATAGTCGAGTCGAGTCGAGTCGATAGTCGAGTCGAGTCGATAGTCGAGTCGAGTCGAGTCGATAGTCGAGTCGAGTCGAGAGTCGAGTCGAGTCGAGTCGAATCGATAGTCGAGTCGAGTCGAGTCGATAGTCGAGTCGAGTCGAGTCGATAGTCGAGTCGACAGTCGAGTCGAGGATAGTCGATAGTCGATAGTCGAGTCGAGTCGAGTCGAGTCGATAGTCGAGTCGAGTCGAGTCGACAGTCGAGTCGAGGATAGTCGATAGTCGATAGTCGAGTCGAGTCGAGTCGATAGTCGAGTCGATAGTCGAGTCGATAGTCGAGTCGAGTCGAGTCTAGTCGATAGTCGAGTCGAGTCGATAGTCGAGTCGAGTCGAGTCGAGTCGATAGTCGAGTCGATAGTCGAGACGATAGTCGAGTCGATAGTCGAGTCGATAGTCGAGTCGATAGTCGAGTCGATAGTCGAGTCGATAGTCGAGTCGATAGTCGAGTCGATAGTCGAGTCGATAGTCGAGTCGATAGTCGAGTCGATAGTCGAGTCGATAGTCGAGTCGATAGTCGAGTCGATAGTCGAGTCGATAGTCGAGTCGATAGTCGAGTCGATAGTCGAGTCGATAGTCGAGTCGATAGTCGAGTCGATAGTCGAGTCGATAGTCGAGTCGATAGTCGAGTCGATAGTCGAGTCGATAGTCGAGTCGATAGTCGAGTCGATAGTCGAGTCGATAGTCGAGTCGATAGTCGAGTCGATAGTCGAGTCGATAGTCGAGTCGATAGTCGAGTCGATAGTCGAGTCGATAGTCGAGTCGATAGTCGAGTCGATAGTCGAGTCGATAGTCGAGTCGATAGTCGAGTCGATAGTCGAGTCGATAGTCGAGTCGATAGTCGAGTCGATAGTCGAGTCGATAGTCGAGTCGACAGTCGAGTCGATAGTCGAGTCGATAGTCGAGTCGATAGTCGAGTCGATAGTCGAGTCGATAGTAGAGTCGATAGTCGAGTCGATAGTCGAGTCGATAGTCGAGTCGAGTCGAGTCGATAGTCGAGTCGAGTCGAGTCGATAGTCGAGTCGAGTCGAGTCGATAGTCGAGTCGAGTCGAGTCGATAGTCGAGTCGAGTCGAGTCGATAGTCGAGTCGAGTCGATAGTCGAGTCGAGTCGAGTCGATAGTCGAGTCGAGTCGAGTCGATAGTCGAGTCGAGTCGAGTCGATAGTCGAGTCGAGTCGATAGTCGAGTCGAGTCGATAGTCGAGTCGAGTCGAGTCGAATCGATAGTCCAGTCGAGTCGAGTCCATAGTCGAGTCGAGTCGAGTCGAGTCGATAGTCGAGTCGAGTCGAGTCGAGAGTCGAGTCGAGGATAGTCGATAGTCGATAGTCGAGTCGAGTCGAGTCGAGTCGATAGTCGAGTCGAGTCGAGTCGACAGTCGAGTCGAGGATAGTCGATAGTCGATAGTCGAGTCGAGTCGAGTCGATAGTCGAGTCGATAGTCGAGTCGAGTCGAGTCTAGTCGATAGTCGAGTCGAGTCGATAGTCGAGTCGAGTCGAGTCGAGTCGATAGTCGAGTCGATAGTCGAGTCGATAGTCGAGTCGATAGTCGAGTCGATAGTCGAGTCGATAGTCGAGTCGATAGTCGAGTCGATAGTCGAGTCGATAGTCGAGTCGATAGTCGAGTCGATAGTCGAGTCGATAGTCGAGTCGATAGTCGAGTCGATAGTCGAGTCGATAGTCGAGTCGATAGTCGAGTCGATAGTCGAGTCGATAGTCGAGTCGATAGTCGAGTCGATAGTCGAGTCGATAGTCGAGTCGATAGTCGAGTCGATAGTCGAGTCGATAGTCGAGTCGATAGTCGAGTCGATAGTCGAGTCGATAGTCGAGTCGATAGTCGAGTCGATAGTCGAGTCGATAGTCGAGTCGATAGTCGAGTCGATAGTCGAGTCGATAGTCGAGTCGATAGTCGAGTCGATAGTCGAGTCGATAGTCGAGTCGATAGTCGAGTCGATAGTCGAGTCGATAGTCGAGTCGATAGTCGAGTCGATAGTCGAGTCGATAGTCGAGTCGATAGTCGAGTCGATAGTCGAGTCGATAGTCGAGTCGATAGTCGAGTCGATAGTCGAGTCGATAGTCGAGTCGATAGTCGAGTCGATAGTCGAGTCGATAGTCGAGTCGATAGTCGAGTCGATAGTCGAGTCGATAGTCGAGTCGATAGTCGAGTCGATAGTCGAGTCGATAGTCGAGTCGATAGTCGAGTCGATAGTCGAGTCGATAGTCGAGTCGATAGTCGAGTCGATAGTCGAGTCGATAGTCGAGTCGATAGTCGAGTCGATAGTCGAGTCGATAGTCGAGTCGATAGTCGAGTCGATAGTCGAGTCGATAGTCGAGTCGATAGTCGAGTCGATAGTCGAGTCGATAGTCGAGTCGATAGTCGAGTCGATAGTCGAGTCGATAGTCGAGTCGATAGTCGAGTCGAATCGAGTCGAGTCGAGTCGATAGTCGAGTAGAGTCGAGTCGATAGTCGAGTCGATAGTCGAGTCGAGTCGAGTCGATAGTCGAGTCGATAGTCCAGTCGAGTCGAGTCGATAGTCGAGTCGAGTCGATAGTCGAGTCGAGTCGATAGTCGAGTCGAGTCGAGTCGAGTCGAGTCGATAGTCGAGTCGAGTCGAGTCGAGTCGAGTCGATAGTCGAGTCGAGTCGAGTCGATAGTCGAGTCGAGTCGAGTCGATAGTCGAGTCGAGTCGAGTCGACAGTCGAGTCGAGGATAGTCGATAGTCGAGTCGAGTCGAGTCGAGTCGAGTCGATAGTCGAGTCGATAGTCGAGTCGAGTCGAGTCGAGTCGAGTCGAGTCGATAGTCGAGTCGAGTCGAGTCGACAGTCGAGTCGAGGATAGTCGATAGTCGATAGTCGAGTCGAGTAGAGTCGATAGTCGAGTCGATAGTCGAGTCGAGTCGAGTCGAGTCGATAGTCGAGTCGATAGTCGAGTCGATAGTCGAGTCGATAGTCGAGTCGATAGTCGAGTCGATAGTCGAGTCGATAGTCGAGTCGATAGTCGAGTCGATAGTCGAGTCGATAGTCGAGTCGATAGTCGAGTCGATAGTCGAGTCGATAGTCGAGTCGATAGTCGAGTCGATAGTCGAGTCGATAGTCGAGTCGATAGTCGAGTCGATAGTCGAGTCGATAGTCGAGTCGATAGTCGAGTCGATAGTCGAGTCGATAGTCGAGTCGATAGTCGAGTCGATAGTCGAGTCGATAGTCGAGTCGATAGTCGAGTCGATAGTCGAGTCGATAGTCGAGTCGATAGTCGAGTCGATAGTCGAGTCGATAGTCGAGTCGATAGTCGAGTCGATAGTCGAGTCGATAGTCGAGTCGATAGTCGAGTCGATAGTCGAGTCGATAGTCGAGTCGATAGTCGAGTCGAGTCGAGTCGATAGTCGAGTCGAATCGAGTCGAGTCGAGTCGAGTCGAGTCGAGTCGATAGTCGAGTAGAGTCGAGTCGATAGTCGAGTCGATAGTCGAGTCGATAGTCCAGTCGAGTCGAGTCGATAGTCGAGTCGAGTCGATAGTCGAGTCGAGTCGAGTCGAGTCGAGTCGATAGTCGAGTCGAGTCGAGTCGAGTCGAGTCGATAGTCGAGTCGAGTCGAGTCGATAGTCGAGTCGAGTCGAGTCGATAGTCGAGTCGAGTCGATAGTCGAGTCGAGTCGAGTCGACAGTCGAGTCGAGGATAGTCGATAGTCGAGTCGAGTCGAGTCGAGTCGAGTCGATAGTCGAGTCGAGTCGATAGTCGAGTCGATAGTCGAGTCGAGTCGAGTCGAGTCGAGTCGAGTCGATAGTCGCGTCGAGTCGAGTCGACAGTCGAGTCGAGGATAGTCGATAGTCGATAGTCGAGTCGAGTAGAGTCGATAGTCGAGTCGAGTCGCGTCGAGTCGATAGTCGAGTCGATAGTCGAGTCGATAGTCGAGTCGATAGTCGAGTCGATAGTCGAGTCGATAGTCGAGTCGATAGTCGAGTCGATAGTCGAGTCGATAGTCGAGTCGATAGTCGAGTCGATAGTCGAGTCGATAGTCGAGTCGATAGTCGAGTCGATAGTCGAGTCGATAGTCGAGTCGATAGTCGAGTCGATAGTCGAGTCGATAGTCGAGTCGATAGTCGAGTCGATAGTCGAGTCGATAGTCGAGTCGATAGTCGAGTCGATAGTCGAGTCGATAGTCGAGTCGATAGTCGAGTCGATAGTCGAGTCGATAGTCGAGTCGATAGTCGAGTCGATAGTCGAGTCGATAGTCGAGTCGATAGTCGAGTCGATAGTCGAGTCGATAGTCGAGTCGATAGTCGAGTCGATAGTCGAGTCGATAGTCGAGTCGATAGTCGAGTCGATAGTCGAGTCGATAGTCGAGTCGATAGTCGAGTCGATAGTCGAGTCGATAGTCGAGTCGATAGTCGAGTCGATAGTCGAGTCGATAGTCGAGTCGATAGTCGAGTCGATAGTCGAGTCGATAGTCGAGTCGATAGTCGAGTCGATAGTCGAGTCGAGTCGAGTCGATAGTCGAGTCGAGTCGATAGTCGAGTCGATAGTCGAGTCGAATCGAGTCGAGTCGAGTCGAGTCGAGTCGATAGTCGAGTCGAGTCGAGTCGAGTCGAGTCGATAGTCGAGTCGATAGTCGAGTCGAGTCGAGTCGATAGTCGAGTCGAGTCGAGTCGATAGTCGAGTCGAGTCGAGTCGAGTCGAGTCGAGTCGATAGTCGAGTCGAGTCGAGTCGATAGTCGAGTCGAGTCGAGTCGATAGTCGAGTCGAGTCGAGTCGATAGTCGAGTCGAGTCGAGGATAGTCGATAGTCGAGTCGAGTCGAGTCGATAGTCGAGTCGAGTCGATAGTCGAGTCGAGTCGATAGTCGAGTCGAGTCGATAGTCGAGTCGAGTCGATAGTCGAGTCGAGTCGATAGTCGAGTCGAGTCGATAGTCGAGTCGATAGTCCTGTCGAGTCGAGTCGAGTCGATAGTCGAGTCGAGTCGAGTCGATAGTCGAGTCGAGTCGAGTCGAGTCGAGTCGATAGTCGAGTCGAGTCGAGTCGAGTCGAGTCGAGTCGAGTCGATAGTCGAGTCGAGTCGAGTCGATAGTCGAGTCGAGTCGAGTCGACAGTCGAGTCGAGGATAGTCGATAGTCGAGTCGAGTCGAGTCGATAGTCGAGTCGATAGTCGAGTCGATAGTCGAGTCGAGTCGAGTCGATAGTCGAGTCAATAGTCGAGTCGATAGTCGAGTCGATAGTCGAGTCGATAGTCGAGTCGATAGTCCATTCGAGTCGAGTCGATAGTCGAGTCGAGTCGAGTCGATAGTCGAGTCGAGTCGAGTCGATAGTTGAGTCGAGTCGAGTCGATAGTCGAGTCGAGTCGAGTCGATAGTCGAGTCGACAGTCGAGTCGAGGATAGTCGATAGTCGATAGTCGAGTCGAGTCGATAGTCGAGTCGAGTCGAGTCGATAGTAGAGTCGAAAGTCGAGTCGATAGTCGAGTCGATAGTCGAGTCGATAGTCGAGTCGATAGTCGAGTCGATAGTCGAGTCGATAGTCGAGTCGATAGTCGAGTCGATAGTCGAGTCGATAGTCGAGTCGATAGTCGAGTCGATAGTCGAGTCGATAGTCGAGTCGATAGTCGAGTCGATAGTCGAGTCGATAGTCGAGTCGATAGTCGAGTCGATAGTCGAGTCGATAGTCGAGTCGATAGTCGAGTCGATAGTCGAGTCGATAGTCGAGTCGATAGTCGAGTCGATAGTCGAGTCGATAGTCGAGTCGATAGTCGAGTCGATAGTCGAGTCGATAGTCGAGTCGATAGTCGAGTCGATAGTCGAGTCGATAGTCGAGTCGATAGTCGAGTCGATAGTCGAGTCGATAGTCGAGTCGATAGTCGAGTCGATAGTCGAGTCGATAGTCGAGTCGATAGTCGAGTCGATAGTCGAGTCGATAGTCGAGTCGATAGTCGAGTCGATAGTCGAGTCGATAGCCGAGTCGAGTCGAGTCGAGTCGAGTCGAGTCGAGTCGATAGTCGAGTCGATAGTCGAGTCGATAGTCGAGTCGATAGTCGAGTCGATAGTCGAGTCGATAGTCGAGTCGATAGTCGAGTCGATAGTCGAGTCGATAGTCGAGTCGATAGTCGAGTCGATAGTCGAGTCGATAGTCGAGTCGATAGTCGAGTCGATAGTCGAGTCGATAGTCGAGTCGATAGTCGAGTCGATAGTCGAGTCGATAGTCGAGTCGATAGTCGAGTCGATAGTCGAGTCGATAGTCGAGTCGATAGTCGAGTCGATAGTCGAGTCGATATTCGAGTCGATAGTCGAGTCGATAGTCGAGTCGATAGTCGAGTCGATAGTCGAGTCGATAGTCGAGTCGATAGTCGAGTCGATAGTCGAGTCGATAGTCGAGTCGATAGTGGAGTCGATAGTCGAGTCGATAGTCGAGTCGATAGTCCAGTCGAGTCGAGTCGATAGTCGAGTCGAGTCGATAGTCGAGTCGAGTCGAGTCGAGTCGATAGTCGAGTCGAGTCGAGTCGAGTCGAGTCGATAGTCGAGTCGAGTCGAGTCGAGTCGAGACGAGTCGATAGTCGAGTCGAGTCGAGTCGATAGTCGAGTCGATAGTCGAGTCGATAGTCGAGTCGATAGTCGAGTCGATAGTCGAGTCGATAGTCGAGTCGATAGTCGAGTCGATAGTCGATAGTCGATAGTCGAGTCGAGTCGAGTCGATAGTCGAGTCGATAGCCGAGTCGAGTCGAGTCGAGTCGAGTCGAGTCGAGTCGAGTCGATAGTCGAGTCGATAGTCGAGTCGATAGTCGAGTCGATAGTCGAGTCGATAGTCGAGTCGATAGTCGAGTCGATAGTCGAGTCGATAGTCGAGTCGATAGTCGAGTCGATAGTCGAGTCGATAGTCGAGTCGATAGTCGAGTCGATAGTCGAGTCGATAGTCGAGTCGATAGTCGAGTCGATAGTCGAGTCGATAGTCGAGTCGATAGTCGAGTCGATAGTCGAGTCGATAGTCGAGTCGATAGTCGAGTCGATAGTCGAGTCGATAGTCGAGTCGATAGTCGAGTCGATAGTCGAGTCGATAGTCGAGTCGATAGTCGAGTCGATAGTCGAGTCGATAGTCGAGTCGATAGTCGAGTCGATAGTCGAGTCGATAGTCGAGTCGATAGTCGAGTCGAGTCGAGTCGATAGTCGAGTCGAATCGAGTCGAGTCGAGTCGAGTCGAGTCGAGTCGATAGTCGAGTAGAGTCGAGTCGATAGTCGAGTCGATAGTCGAGTCGATAGTCCAGTCGAGTCGAGTCGATAGTCGAGTCGAGTCGATAGTCGAGTCGAGTCGAGTCGAGTCGAGTCGATAGTCGAGTCGAGTCGAGTCGAGTCGAGTCGATAGTCGAGTCGAGTCGAGTCGATAGTCGAGTCGAGTCGAGTCGATAGTCGAGTCGAGTCGATAGTCGAGTCGAGTCGAGTCGACAGTCGAGTCGAGGATAGTCGATAGTCGAGTCGAGTCGAGTCGAGTCGAGTCGATAGTAGAGTCGAGTCGATAGTCGAGTCGATAGTCGAGTCGAGTCGAGTCGAGTCGAGTCGAGTCGATAGTCGCGTCGAGTCGAGTCGACAGTCGAGTCGAGGATAGTCGATAGTCGATAGTCGAGTCGAGTAGAGTCGATAGTCGAGTCGAGTCGAGTCGAGTCGATAGTCGAGTCGATAGTCGAGTCGATAGTCGAGTCGATAGTCGAGTCGATAGTCGAGTCGATAGTCGAGTCGATAGTCGAGTCGATAGTCGAGTCGATAGTCGAGTCGATAGTCGAGTCGATAGTCGAGTCGATAGTCGAGTCGATAGTCGAGTCGATAGTCGAGTCGATAGTCGAGTCGATAGTCGAGTCGATAGTCGAGTCGATAGTCGAGTCGATAGTCGAGTCGATAGTCGAGTCGATAGTCGAGTCGATAGTCGAGTCGATAGTCGAGTCGATAGTCGAGTCGATAGTCGAGTCGATAGTCGAGTCGATAGTCGAGTCGATAGTCGAGTCGATAGTCGAGTCGATAGTCGAGTCGATAGTCGAGTCGATAGTCGAGTCGATAGTCGAGTCGATAGTCGAGTCGATAGTCGAGTCGATAGTCGAGTCGATAGTCGAGTCGATAGTCGAGTCGATAGTCGAGTCGATAGTCGAGTCGATAGTCGAGTCGATAGTCGAGTCGATAGTCGAGTCGATAGTCGAGTCGATAGTCGAGTCGATAGTCGAGTCGATAGTCGAGTCGATAGTCGAGTCGATAGTCGAGTCGATAGTCGAGTCGAGTCGAGTCGATAGTCGAGTCGAGTCGATAGTCGAGTCGATAGTCGAGTCGAATCGAGTCGAGTCGAGTCGAGTCGAGTCGATAGTCGAGTCGAGTCGAGTCGAGTCGAGTCGATAGTCGAGTCGATAGTCGAGTCGAGTCGAGTCGATAGTCGAGTCGAGTCGAGTCGATAGTCGAGTCGAGTCGAGTCGAGTCGAGTCGAGTCGATAGTCGAGTCGAGTCGAGTCGATAGTCGAGTCGAGTCGAGTCGATAGTCGAGTCGAGTCGAGTCGATAGTCGAGTCGAGTCGAGGATAGTCGATAGTCGAGTCGAGTCGAGTCGATAGTCGAGTCGAGTCGATAGAAGAGTCGAGTCGATAGTCGAGTCGAGTCGATAGTCGAGTCGAGTCGATAGTCGAGTCGAGTCGATAGTCGAGTCGAGTCGATAGTCGAGTCGAGTCGATAGTCGAGTCGATAGTCCAGTCGAGTCGAGTCGAGTCGATAGTCGAGTCGAGTCGAGTCGATAGTAGAGTCGAGTCGAGTCGAGTCGAGTCGATAGTCGAGTCGAGTCGAGTCGAGTCGAGTCGAGTCGAGTCGATAGTCGAGTCGAGTCGAGTCGATAGTCGAGTCGAGTCGAGTCGACAGTCGAGTCGAGGATAGTCGATAGTCGAGTCGAGTCGAGTCGATAGTCGAGTCGATAGTCGAGTCGATAGTCGAGTCGAGTCGAGTCGATAGTCGAGTCAATAGTCGAGTCGATAGTCGAGTCGATAGTCGAGTCGATAGTCGAGTCGATAGTCCATTCGAGTCGAGTCGATAGTCGAGTCGAGTCGAGTCGATAGTCGAGTCGAGTCGAGTCGATAGTTGAGTCGAGTCGAGTCGATAGTCGAGTCGAGTCGAGTCGATAGTCGAGTCGACAGTCGAGTCGAGGATAGTCGATAGTCGATAGTCGAGTCGAGTCGATAGTCGAGTCGAGTCGAGTCGATAGTCGAGTCGAAAGTCGAGTCGATAGTCGAGTCGATAGTCGAGTCGATAGTCGAGTCGATAGTCGAGTCGATAGTCGAGTCGATAGTCGAGTCGATAGTCGAGTCGATAGTCGAGTCGATAGTCGAGTCGATAGTCGAGTCGATAGTCGAGTCGATAGTCGAGTCGATAGTCGAGTCGATAGTCGAGTCGATAGTCGAGTCGATAGTCGAGTCGATAGTCGAGTCGATAGTCGAGTCGATAGTCGAGTCGATAGTCGAGTCGATAGTCGAGTCGATAGTCGAGTCGATAGTCGAGTCGATAGTCGAGTCGATAGTCGAGTCGATAGTCGAGTCGATAGTCGAGTCGATAGTCGAGTCGATAGTCGAGTCGATAGTCGAGTCGATAGTCGAGTCGATAGTCGAGTCGATAGTCGAGTCGATAGTCGAGTCGATAGTCGAGTCGATAGTCGAGTCGATAGTCGAGTCGATAGTCGAGTCGATAGTCGAGTCGATAGTCGAGTCGATAGTCGAGTCGATAGTCGAGTCGATAGCCGAGTCGAGTCGAGTCGAGTCGAGTCGAGTCGAGTCGATAGTCGAGTCGATAGTCGAGTCGATAGTCGAGTCGATAGTCGAGTCGATAGTCGAGTCGATAGTCGAGTCGATAGTCGAGTCGATAGTCGAGTCGATAGTCGAGTCGATAGTCGAGTCGATAGTCGAGTCGATAGTCGAGTCGATAGTCGAGTCGATAGTCGAGTCGATAGTCGAGTCGATAGTCGAGTCGATAGTCGAGTCGATAGTCGAGTCGATAGTCGAGTCGATAGTCGAGTCGATAGTCGAGTCGATAGTCGAGTCGATAGTCGAGTCGATAGTAGAGTCGATAGTCGAGTCGATATTCGAGTCGATAGTCGAGTCGATAGTCGAGTCGATAGTCGAGTCGATAGTCGAGTCGATAGTCGAGTCGATAGTCGAGTCGATAGTCGAGTCGATAGTCGAGTCGATAGTGGAGTCGATAGTCGAGTCGATAGTCGAGTCGATAGTCCAGTCGAGTCGAGTCGATAGTCGAGTCGAGTCGTTAGTCGAGTCGAGTCGAGTCGTGTCGATAGTCGAGTCGAGTCGAGTCGAGTCGAGTCGATAGTCGAGTCGAGTCGAGTCGAGTCGAGTCGAGACGAGTCGATAGTCGAGTCGAGTCGAGTCGATAGTCGAGTCGATAGTCGAGTCGATAGTCGAGTCGATAGTCGAGTCGATAGTCGAGTCGATAGTCGAGTCGATAGTCGAGTCGATAGTCGATAGTCGATAGTCGAGTCGAGTCGAGTCGATAGTCGAGTCGATAGCCGAGTCGAGTCGAGTCGAGTCGAGTCGAGTCGAGTCGAGTCGATAGTCGAGTCGATAGTCGAGTCGATAGTCGAGTCGATAGTCGAGTCGATAGTCGAGTCGATAGTCGAGTCGATAGTCGAGTCGATAGTCGAGTCGATAGTCGAGTCGATAGTCGAGTCGATAGTCGAGTCGATAGTCGAGTCGATAGTCGAGTCGATAGTCGAGTCGATAGTCGAGTCGATAGTCGAGTCGATAGTCGAGTCGATAGTCGAGTCGATAGTCGAGTCGATAGTCGAGTCGATAGTCGAGTCGATAGTCGAGTCGATAGTCGAGTCGATAGTCGAGTCGATAGTCGAGTCGATATTCGAGTCGATAGTCGAGTCGATAGTCGAGTCGATAGTCGAGTCGATAGTCGAGTCGATAGTCGAGTCGATAGTCGAGTCGATAGTCGAGTCGATAGTAGAGTCGATAGTCGAGTCGATAGTCGAGTCGATAGTCCAGTCGAGTCGAGTCGATAGTCGAGTCGAGTCGATAGTCGAGTCGAGTCGAGTCGAGTCGATAGTCGAGTCGAGTCGAGTCGAGTCGAGTCGATAGTCGAGTCGAGTCGAGTCGAGTCGAGTCGAGTCGATAGTCGAGTCGAGTCGAGTCGACAGTCGAGTCGAGGATAGTCGATAGTCGAGTCGAGTCGAGTCGAGTCGATAGTCGAGTCGATAGTCGAGTCGAGTCGAGTCGAGTCGATAGTCGAGTCGATAGTCGAGTCGAGTCGAGTCGAGTCGAGTCGATAGTCTAGTCGAGTCGAGTCGACAGTCGAGTCGAGGATAGTCGATAGTCGATAGTCGAGTCGAGTAGAGTCGATAGTCGAGTCGATAGTCGAGTCGATAGTCGAGTCGAGTCGAGTCGAGTCGATAGTCGAGTCGATAGTCGAGTCGATAGTCGAGTCGATAGTCGAGTCGATAGTCGAGTCGATAGTCGAGTCGATAGTCGAGTCGATAGTCGAGTCGATAGTCGAGTCGATAGTCGAGTCGATAGTCGAGTCGATAGTCGAGTCGATAGTCGAGTCGATAGTCGAGTCGATAGTCGAGTCGATAGTCGAGTCGATAGTCGAGTCGATAGTCGAGTCGATAGTCGAGTCGATAGTCGAGTCGATAGTCGAGTCGATAGTCGAGTCGATAGTCGAGTCGATAGTCGAGTCGATAGTCGAGTCGATAGTCGAGTCGATAGTCGAGTCGATAGTCGAGTCGATAGTCGAGTCGATAGTCGAGTCGATAGTCGAGTCGATAGTCGAGTCGATAGTCGAGTCGATAGTCGAGTCGATAGTCGAGTCGATAGTCGAGTCGATAGTCGAGTCGATAGTCGAGTCGATAGTCGAGTCGATAGTCGAGTCGATAGTCGAGTCGATAGTCGAGTCGATAGTCGAGTCGATAGTCGAGTCGATAGTCGAGTCGATAGTCGACTCGATAGTAGAGTCGATAGTCGAGTCGATAGTCGAGTCGATAGTCGAGTCGAGTCGAGTCGATAGTCGAGTCGATAGTCGAGTCGAGTCGAGTCGAGTCGATAGTCGAGTCGAGTCGATAGTCGAGTCGATAGTCGAGTCGAGTCGATAGTCGAGTCGAGTCGAGTCGAGTCGATAGTCGAGTCGATAGTCGAGTCGAGTCGAGTCGATAGTCGAGTCGAGTCGAGTCGATAGTCGAGTCGAGTCGAGTCGAGTCGAGTCGAGTCGATAGTCGAGTCGAGTCGAGTCGAGTCGAGTCGAGTCGATAGTCGAGTCGAGTCGAGTCGATAGTCGAGTCGAGTCGAGTCGAGTCGATAGTCGAGTCGAGTCGAGTCGAGGATAGTCGATAGTCGAGTCGAGTCGAGTCGATAGTCGAGTCGAGTCGATAGTCGAGTCGAGTCGATAGTCGAGTCGAGTCGAGTCGATAGTCGAGTCGAGTCGATAGTCGAGTCGAGTCGATAGTCGAGTCGAGTCGATAGTCGAGTCGATAGTCCAGTCGAGTCGAGTCGAGTCGATAGTCGAGTCGAGTCGAGTCGATAGTCGAGTCGAGTCGAGTCGAGTCGAGTCGAGTCGATAGTCGAGTCGAGTCGAGTCGAGTCGAGTCGAGTCGAGTCGAGTCGATAGTCGAGTCGAGTCGAGTCGATAGTCGAGTCGAGTCGAGTCGACAGTCGAGTCGAGGATAGTCGATAGTCGAGTCGAGTCGAGTCGATAGTCGAGTCGAGTCGATAGTCGAGTCGATAGTCGAGTCGATAGTCGAGTCGAGTCGAGTCGATAGTCGAGTCGATAGTCGAGTCGATAGTCGAGTCGATAGTCGAGTCGATAGTCCATTCGAGTCGAGTCGATAGTCGAGTCGAGTCGAGTCGATAGTCGAGTCGAGTCGAGTCGATAGTTGAGTCGAGTCGAGTCGATAGTCGAGTCGAGTCGAGTCGATATTCGAGTCGACAGTCGAGTCGAGGATAGTCGATAGTCGATAGTCGAGTCGAGTCGATAGTCGAGTCGAGTCGATAGTCGAGTCGAGTCGAGTCGGGTCGAGTCGATAGTCGAGTCGAAAGTCGAGTCGATAGTCGAGTCGATAGTCGAGTCGATAGTCGAGTCGATAGTCGAGTCGATAGTCGAGTCGATAGTCGAGTCGATAGTCGAGTCGATAGTCGAGTCGATAGTCGAGTCGATAGTCGAGTCGATAGTCGAGTCGAGTCGAGTCGACAGTCGAGTCGAGGATAGTCGATAGTCGAGTCGAGTCGAGTCGAGTCGATAGTCGAGTCGATAGTCGAGTCGAGTCGAGTCGAGTCGATAGTCGAGTCGATAGTCGAGTCGAGTCGAGTCGAGTCGAGTCGATAGTCTAGTCGAGTCGAGTCGACAGTCGAGTCGAGGATAGTCGATAGTCGATAGTCGAGTCGAGTAGAGTCGATAGTCGAGTCGATAGTCGAGTCGATAGTCGAGTCGAGTCGAGTCGAGTCGATAGTCGAGTCGATAGTCGAGTCGATAGTCGAGTCGATAGTCGAGTCGATAGTCGAGTCGATAGTCGAGTCGATAGTCGAGTCGAGTCGATAGTCGAGTCGATAGTCCAGTCGAGTCGAGTCGAGTCGATAGTCGAGTCGAGTCGAGTCGATAGTCGAGTCGAGTCGAGTCGAGTCGAGTCGAGTCGATAGTCGAGTCGAGTCGAGTCGAGTCGAGTCGAGTCGAGTCGATAGTCGAGTCGAGTCGAGTCGATAGTCGAGTCGAGTCGAGTCGACAGTCGAGTCGAGGATAGTCGATAGTCGAGTCGAGTCGAGTCGATAGTCGAGTCGAGTCGATAGTCGAGTCGATAGTCGAGTCGATAGTCGAGTCGAGTCGAGTCGATAGTCGAGTCGATAGTCGAGTCGATAGTCGAGTCGATAGTCGAGTCGATAGTCCATTCGAGTCGAGTCGATAGTCGAGTCGAGTCGAGTCGATAGTCGAGTCGAGTCGAGTCGATAGTTGAGTCGAGTCGAGTCGATAGTCGAGTCGAGTCGAGTCGATATTCGAGTCGACAGTCGAGTCGAGGATAGTCGATAGTCGATAGTCGAGTCGAGTCGATAGTCGAGTCGAGTCGATAGTCGAGTCGAGTCGAGTCGGGTCGAGTCGATAGTCGAGTCGAAAGTCGAGTCGATAGTCGAGTCGATAGTCGAGTCGATAGTCGAGTCGATAGTCGAGTCGATAGTCGAGTCGATAGTCGAGTCGATAGTCGAGTCGATAGTCGAGTCGATAGTCGAGTCGATAGTCGAGTCGATAGTCGAGTCGATAGTCGAGTCGATAGTCGAGTCGATAGTCGAGTCGATAGTCGAGTCGATAGTCGAGTCGATAGTCGAGTCGATAGTCGAGTCGATAGTCGAGTCGATAGTCGAGTCGATAGTCGAGTCGATAGTCGAGTCGATAGTCGAGTCTCGAGTCGATAGTCCAGTCGAGTCGAGTCGATAGTCGAGTCGAGTCGATAGTCGAGTCGAGTCGAGTCGAGTCGAGTCGATAGTCGAGTCGAGTCGAGTCGAGTCCAGTCGATAGTCGAGTCGAGTCGAGTCGATAGTCGAGTCGAGTCGAGTCGACAGTCGAGTCGAGGATAGTCGATAGTCGAGTCGAGTCGAGTCGAGTCGAGTCGATAGTCGAGTCGATAGTCGAGTCGAGTCGAGTCGAGTCGATAGTCGAGTCGATAGTCGAGTCGAGTCGAGTCGAGTCGAGTCGAGTCGAGTCGAGTCGAGTCGAGTCGAGTCGATAGTCGAGTCGAGTCGAGTCGACAGTCGAGTCGAGGATAGTCGATAGTCGATAGTCGAGTCGAGTAGAGTCGATAGTCGAGTCGATAGTCGAGTCGATAGTCGAGTCGAGTCGATAGTCGAGTCGATAGTCGAGTCGATAGTCGAGTCGATAGTCGAGTCGATAGTCGAGTCGATAGTCGAGTCGATAGTCGAGTCGATAGTCGAGTCGATAGTCGAGTCGATAGTCGAGTCGATAGTCGAGTCGATAGTCGAGTCGATAGTCGAGTCGATAGTCGAGTCGATAGTCGAGTCGATAGTCGAGTCGATAGTCGAGTCGATAGTCGAGTCGATAGTCGAGTCGATAGTCGAGTCGATAGTCGAGTCGATAGTCGAGTCGATAGTCGAGTCGATAGTCGAGTCGATAGTCGAGTCGATAGTCGAGTCGATAGTCGAGTCGATAGTCGAGTCGATAGTCGAGTCGATAGTCGAGTCGATAGTCGAGTCGATAGTCGAGTCGATAGTCGAGTCGATAGTCGAGTCGATAGTCGAGTCGATAGTCGAGTCGATAGTCGAGTCGATAGTCGAGTCGATAGTCGAGTCGATAGTCGAGTCGATAGTCGAGTCGATAGTCGAGTCGATAGTCGAGTCGATAGTCGAGTCGATAGTCGAGTCGATAGTCGAGTCGATAGTCGAGTCGATAGTCGAGTCGATAGTCGAGTCGATAGTCGAGTCGATAGTCGAGTCGATAGTCGAGTCGATAGTCGAGTCGATAGTCGAGTCGATAGTCGAGTCGATAGTCGAGTCGATAGTCGAGTCGATAGTCGAGTCGATAGTCGATAGTCGATAGTCGAGTCGAGTCGAGTCGATAGTCGAGTCGATAGCCGAGTCGAGTCGAGTCGAGTCGAGTCGAGTCGATAGTCGAGTCGATAGTCGAGTCGATAGTCGAGTCGATAGTCGAGTCGATAGTCGAGTCGATAGTCGAGTCGATAGTCGAGTCGATAGTCGAGTCGATAGTCGAGTCGATAGTCGAGTCGATAGTCGATAGTCGATAGTCGAGTCGAGTCGAGTCGATAGTCGAGTCGATAGCCGAGTCGAGTCGAGTCGAGTCGAGTCGAGTCGAGTCGATAGTCGAGTCGATAGTCGAGTCGATAGTCGAGTCGATAGTCGAGTCGATAGTCGAGTCGATAGTCGAGTCGATAGTCGAGTCGATAGTCGAGTCGATAGTCGAGTCGATAGTCGAGTCGATAGTCGAGTCGATAGTCGAGTCGATAGTCGAGTCGATAGTCGAGTCGATAGTCGAGTCGATAGTCGAGTCGATAGTCGAGTCGATAGTCGAGTCGATAGTCGAGTCGATAGTCGAGTCGATAGTCGAGTCGATAGTCGAGTCGATAGTCGAGTCGATAGTCGAGTCGATAGTCGAGTCGATAGTCGAGTCGATAGTGGAGTCGATAGTCGAGTCGATAGTCGAGTCGATAGTCCAGTCGAGTCGAGTCGATAGTCGAGTCGAGTCGATAGTCGAGTCGAGTCGAGTCGAGTCGATAGTCGAGTCGAGTCGAGTCGAGTCGAGTCGATAGTCGAGTCGAGTCGAGTCGAGTCGAGTCGAGTCGATAGTCGAGTCGAGTCGAGTCGACAGTCGAGTCGAGGATAGTCGATAGTCGAGTCGAGTCGAGTCGAGTCGATAGTCGAGTCGATAGTCGAGTCGAGTCGAGTCGAGTCGATAGTCGAGTCGATAGTCGAGTCGATAGTCGAGTCGAGTCGAGTCGAGTCGATAGTCGAGTCGATAGTCGAGTCGAGTCGAGTCGAGTCGAGTCGATAGTCGAGTCGAGTCGAGTCGACAGTCGAGTCGAGGATAGTCGATAGTCGATAGTCGAGTCGAGTAGAGTCGATAGTCGAGTCGATAGTCGAGTCGAGTCGAGTCGAGTCGATAGTCGAGTCGATAGTCGAGTCGATAGTCGAGTCGATAGTCGAGTCGATAGTCGAGTCGATAGTCGAGTCGATAGTCGAGTCGATAGTCGAGTCGATAGTCGAGTCGATAGTCGAGTCGATAGTCGAGTCGATAGTCGAGTCGATAGTCGAGTCGATAGTCGAGTCGATAGTCGAGTCGATAGTCGAGTCGATAGTCGAGTCGATAGTCGAGTCGATAGTCGAGTCGATAGTCGAGTCGATAGTCGAGTCGATAGTCGAGTCGATAGTCGAGTCGATAGTCGAGTCGATAGTCGAGTCGATAGTCGAGTCGATAGTCGAGTCGATAGTCGAGTCGATAGTCGAGTCGATAGTCGAGTCGATAGTCGAGTCGATAGTCGAGTCGATAGTCGAGTCGATAGTCGAGTCGATAGTCGAGTCGATAGTCGAGTCGATAGTCGAGTCGATAGTCGAGTCGATAGTCGAGTCGATAGTCGAGTCGATAGTCGAGTCGATAGTCGAGTCGATAGTCGAGTCGAGTCGAGTCGATAGTCGAGTCGAGTCGAGTCGATAGTCGAGTCGATAGTCGAGTCGAGTCGAGTCGATAGTCGAGTCGATAGTCGAGTCGATAGTCCAGTCGAGTCGAGTCGATAGTCGAGTCGAGTCGATAGTCGAGTCGAGTCGAGTCGAGTCGAGTCGATAGTCGAGTCGAGTCGAGTCGAGTCGAGTCGATAGTCGAGTCGAGTCGAGTCGATAGTCGAGTCGAGTCGAGTCGACAGTCGAGTCGAGGATAGTCGATAGTCGAGTCGAGTCGAGTCGAGTCGATAGTCGAGTCGATAGTCGAGTCGAGTCGAGTCGAGTCGATAGTCGAGTCGATAGTCGAGTCGAGTCGAGTCGAGTCGAGTCGAGTCGATAGTCG
>OW121815.1:41615634-41636085 GCA_933228935.1 Pemphredon lugubris | reverse complement strand
GAGTCGATAGTCGATAGTCGATAGTCGATAGTCGATAGTCGATAGTCGATAGTCGATAGTCGATAGTGATAGTCGATAGTCGATAGTCGATAGTCGATAGTCGATAGTCGATAGTCGATAGTCGATAGTCGATAGTCGATAGTCGATAGTCGATAGTCGATAGTCGATAGTCGATAGTCGATAGTCGATAGTCGATAGTCGATAGTCGATAGTCGATAGTCGATAGTCGATAGTCGATAGTCGATAGTCGATGGTCGATAGTCGATGGTCGATGGTCGATGGTCGATGGTCGATGGTCGATGGTCGATGTCGATGGTCGATGGTCGATGGTCGATGGTCGATGGTCGATAGTCGATAGTCGATAGTCGATAGTCGATAGTCGATAGTCGATAAGTCGATAGTCGATAGTCGATAGTCGATAGTCGATAGTCGATAGGTCGATAGTCGATAGTCGATAGTCGATAGTCTATAGTCGAGTCGATAGTCGATAGTCGATAGTGGATAGTCGATAGTCGAGTCGATAGTCGAGTCGAGTCGATAGTCGAGTCGAGTCGATAGTCGAGTCGAGTCGATAGTCGAGTCGAGTCGATAGTCGAGTCGATAGTCGAGTCGATAGTCGAGTCGAGTCGATAGTCGAGTCGATAGTCGAGTCGAGTCGATAGTCGAGTCGATAGTCGAGTCGAGTCGATAGTCGAGTCGATAGTCGAGTCGAGTCGATAGTCGAGTCGAGTCGATAGTCGAGTCGATAGTCGAGTCGATAGTCGAGTCGAGTCGATAGTCGAGTCGAGTCAATAGTCGAGTCGATAGTGGAGTCGAGTCGATAGTCGAGTCGATAGTCGAGTCGATAGTCGAGTCGATAGTCGAGTCGAGTCGAGTCGATAGTCGAGTCGATAGTCGAGTCGATAGTCGAGTCGATAGTCGAGTCGATAGTCGAGTCGAGTCGATAGTCGAGTCGATAGTCGAGTCGATAGTCGAGTCGATAGTCGATAGTCGAATCGATAGTCGAGTCGATAGTCGAGTCGATAGTCGAGTCGATAGTCGAGTCGATAGTCGAGTCGATAGTCGAGTCGATAGTCGAGTCGATAGTCGAGTCGATAGTCGAGTCGATAGTCGAGTCGATAGTCGAGTCGATAGTCGAGTCGATAGTCGAGTCGATAGTCGAGTCGATAGTCGAGTCGAAAGTCGAGTCGATAGTCGAGTCGATAGTCGAGTCGATAGTCGAGTCGATAGTCGAGTCGAGTCGAGTCGATAGTCGAGTCGATAGTCCAGTCGAGTCGAGTCGATAGTCGAGTCGAGTCGAGTCGATAGTCGAGTCGATAGTCGAGTCGAGTCGAGTCGATAGTCGAGTCGAGTCGAGTCGATAGTCGATTCGATAGTCCAGTCGAGTCGAGTCGATAGTCGAGTCGAGTCGATAGTCGAGTCGAGTCGAGTCGATAGTCGAGTCCAGTCGAGTCGAGTCGATAGTCGAGTCGAGTCGGGTCGATAGTCGAGTCGATAGTCGAGTCGATAGTCGAGTCGATAGTCGAGTCGATAGTCCAGTCGAGTCGAGTCGATAGTCGAGTCGAGTCGAGTCGATAGTCGAGTCGATAGTCGAGTCGATAGTCGAGTCGAGTCGAGTCGATAGTCGAGTCGAGTCGAGTCGATAGTCGAGTCGAGTCGAGTAGTCGAGTCGATAGTCCAGTCGAGTCGAGTCGATAGTCGAGTCGAGTCGATAGTCGAGTCCAGTCGAGTCGAGTCGAGTCGAGTCGGGTCGATAGTCGAGTCGATAGTCGAGTCGATAGTCGAGTCGATAGTCGAGTCGATAGTCGAGTCGAGTCGAGTCGAGTCGAGTCGATAGTCGAGTCGATAGTCGAGTCGATAGTCGAGTCGATAGTCGAGTCGAGTCGAGTCGAGTCTAGTCGAGTCGATAGTCGAGTCTATAGTCGAGTCGATAGTCGAGTCGATAGTCGAGTCGATAGTCGAGTCGATAGTCGAGTCGAGTCGAGTCGATAGTCGAGTCGATAGTCGAGTCGATAGTCGAGTCGATAGTCGAGTCGATAGTCGAGTCGAGTCGAGTCGATAGTCGAGTCGATAGTCGAGTCGAGTCGAGTCGATAGTCGAGTCGATAGTCGAGTCGAGTCGAGTCGATAGTCGAGTCGAGTCGAGTCGATAGTCGAGTCGAGTCGAGTCGAGTCGATAGTCGAGTCGAGTCGGGTCGATAGTCGAGTCGATAGTCGAGTCGATAGTCGAGTCGATAGTCGAGTCGATAGTCGAGTCGATAGTCGAGTCGATAGTCGAGTCGATAGTCGAGTCGATAGTCGAGTCGATAGTCGAGTCGATAGTCGAGTCGATAGTCGAGTCGATAGTCGAGTCGATAGTCGAGTCGATAGTCGAGTCGATAGTCGAGTCGATAGTCGAGTCGATAGTCGAGTCGATAGTCGAGTCGATAGTCGAGTCGATAGTCGAGTCGATAGTCGAGTCGATAGTCGAGTCGATAGTCGAGTCGATAGTCGAGTCGAGTCGAGTCGATAGTCGAGTCGATAGTCCAGTCGAGTCGAGTCGATAGTCGAGTCGAGTCGAGTCGATAGTCGAGTCGATTGTCGAGTCGATAGTCGAGTCGATAGTCGAGTCGATAGTCGAGTCGATAGTCGAGTCGATAGTCGAGTCGATAGTCGAGTCGATAGTCGAGTCGATAGTCGAGTCGATAGTCGATAGTCGATAGTCGATAGTCGATAGTCGATAGTCGATAGTCGATAGTCGATAGTCGATAGTCGATAGTCGATAGTCGATAGTCGATAGTCGATAGTCGATAGTCGATAGTCGATAGTCGATAGTCGATAGTCGATAGTCGATAGTCGATAGTCGATAGTCGATAGTCGATAGTCGATAGTCGATAGTCGATAGTCGATAGTCGATAGTCGATAGTCGATAGTCGATAGTCGATAGTCGATAGTCGATAGTCGATAGTCGATAGTCGATAGTCGATAGTCGATAGTCGATAGTCGATAGTCGATAGTCGATAGTCGATAGTCGATAGTCGATAGTCGATAGTCGATAGTCGATAGTCGATAGTCGATAGTCGATGGTCGATGGTCGATAGTCGATGGTCGATGGTCGATGGTCGATGGTCGATGGTCGATGGTCGATGGTCGATGGTCGATGGTCGATTGTCGATGGTCGATGGTCGATAGTCGATAGTCGATAGTCGATAGTCGATAGTCGATAGTCGATAGTCGATAGTCGATAGTCGATAGTCGATAGTCGATAGTCGATAGTCGATAGTCGATAGTCGATAGTCGATAGTCGATAGTCTATAGTCGAGTCGATAGTCGATAGTCGATAGTGGATAGTCGATAGTCGAGTCGATAGTCGAG
This sequence comes from Pemphredon lugubris, assembly GCA_933228935.1. Classification (NCBI taxonomy): domain Eukaryota; kingdom Metazoa; phylum Arthropoda; class Insecta; order Hymenoptera; family Crabronidae; genus Pemphredon; species Pemphredon lugubris. The sequence continues at coordinate 41,632,732 of OW121815.1, read as the reverse complement.
TCGAGTCGATAGTCGAGTCGAGTCGAGTCGATAGTCGAGTCGAGTCGATAGTCGAGTCGATAGTCGAGTCGATAGTAGAGTCGAGTCGATAGTCGAGTCGATAGTCGAGTCGAGTCGATAGTCGAGTCGATAGTCGAGTCGAGTCGATAGTCGAGTCGATAGTCGAGTCGAGTCGATAGTCGAGTCGAGTCGATAGTCGAGTCGATAGTCGAGTCGATAGTCGAGTCGAGTCGATAGTCGAGTCGAGTCAATAGTCGAGTCGAGTCGAGTCGATAGTCGAGTCGAGTCGAGTCGATAGTCGAGTCGAGTCGAGTCGAGTCGGGTCGATAGTCGAGTCGATAGTCGAGTCGATAGTCGAGTCGATAGTCGAGTCGATAGTCGAGTCGATAGTCGAGTCGATAGTCGAGTCGATAGTCGAGTCGATAGTCGAGTCGATAGTCGAGTCGATAGTCGAGTCGATAGTCGAGTCGATAGTCGAGTCGAAAGTCGAGTCGATAGTCGAGTCGATAGTCGAGTCGATAGTCGAGTCGATAGTCGAGTCGAGTCGAGTCGATAGTCGAGTCGATAGTCGAGTCGATAGTCGAGTCGATAGTCGAGTCGATAGTCGAGTCGAGTCGAGTCGAGTCGATAGTCGAGTCGATAGTCGAGTCGATAGTCGAGTCGATAGTCGAGTCGATAGTCGAGTCGAGTCGATAGTCGAGTCGATAGTCGAGTCGAGTCGATAGTCGAGTCGATAGTCGAGTCGAGTCGATAGTCGAGTCGATAGTCGAGTCGAGTCGATAGTCGAGTCGAGTCGATAGTCGAGTCGATAGTCGAGTCGATAGTCGAGTCGAGTCGATAGTCGAGTCGAGTCGATAGTCGAGTCGAGTCGAGTCGATAGTCGAGTCGAGTCGAGTCGAGTCGGGTCGATAGTCGAGTCGATAGTCGAGTCGATAGTCGAGTCGATAGTCGAGTCGATAGTCGAGTCGATAGTCGAGTCGATAGTCGAGTCGATAGTCGAGTCGATAGTCGAGTCGATAGTCGAGTCGATAGTCGAGTCGATAGTCGAGTCGATAGGCGAGTCGAAAGTCGAGTCGATAGTCGAGTCGATAGTCGAGTCGATAGTCGAGTCGATAGTCGAGTCGAGTCGAGTCGATAGTCGAGTCGATAGTCGAGTCGATAGTCGAGTCGATAGTCGAGTCGATAGTCGAGTCGAGTCGAGTCGAGTCGATAGTCGAGTCGATAGTCGAGTCGATAGTCGAGTCGATAGTCGAGTCGATAGTCGATAGTCGAATCGATAGTCGAGTCGATAGTCGAGTCGATAGTCGAGTCGATAGTCGAGTCGATAGTCGAGTCGATAGTCGAGTCGATAGTCGATAGTCGATAGTCGATAGTCGATAGTCGATAGTCGATAGTCGATAGTCGATAGTCGATAGTCGATAGTCGATAGTCGATAGTCGATAGTCGATAGTCGATAGTCGATAGTCGATAGTCGATAGTCGATAGTCGATAGTCGATAGTCGATAGTCGATAGTCGATAGTCGATAGTCGATAGTCGATAGTCGATAGTCGATAGTCGATAGTCGATAGTCGATAGTCGATAGTCGATAGTCGATAGTCGATGGTCGATAGTCGATGGTCGATGGTCGATGGTCGATGGTCGATGGTCGATGGTCGATGTCGATGGTCGATGGTCGATGGTCGATGGTCGATGGTCGATAGTCGATAGTCGATAGTCGATAGTCGATAGTCGATAGTCGATAGTCGATAGTCGATAGTCGATAGTCGATAGTCGATAGTCGATAGTCGATAGTCGATAGTCGATAGTCGATAGTCGATAGTCTATAGTCGAGTCGATAGTCGATAGTCGATAGTGGATAGTCGATAGTCGAGTCGATAGTCGAGTCGAGTCGATAGTCGAGTCGAGTCGATAGTCGAGTCGAGTCGATAGTCGAGTCGATAGTCGAGTCGATAGTCGAGTCGAGTCGATAGTCGAGTCGATAGTCGAGTCGAGTCGATAGTCGAGTCGATAGTCGAGTCGAGTCGATAGTCGAGTCGATAGTCGAGTCGAGTCGATAGTCGAGTCGAGTCGATAGTCGAGTCGATAGTCGAGTCGATAGTCGAGTCGAGTCGATAGTCGAGTCGAGTCAATAGTCGAGTCGATAGTGGAGTCGAGTCGATAGTCGAGTCGATAGTCGAGTCGATAGTCGAGTCGATAGTCGAGTCGAGTCGAGTCGATAGTCGAGTCGATAGTCGAGTCGATAGTCGAGTCGATAGTCGAGTCGAGTCGATAGTCGAGTCGATAGTCGAGTCGATAGTCGAGTCGATAGTCGATAGTCGAATCGATAGTCGAGTCGATAGTCGAGTCGATAGTCGAGTCGATAGTCGAGTCGATAGTCGAGTCGATAGTCGAGTCGATAGTCGAGTCGATAGTCGAGTCGATAGTCGAGTCGATAGTCGAGTCGATAGTCGAGTCGATAGTCGAGTCGATAGTCGAGTCGATAGTCGAGTCGATAGTCGAGTCGAAAGTCGAGTCGATAGTCGAGTCGATAGTCGAGTCGATAGTCGAGTCGATAGTCGAGTCGAGTCGAGTCGATAGTCGAGTCGATAGTCCAGTCGAGTCGAGTCGATAGTCGAGTCGAGTCGAGTCGATAGTCGAGTCGATAGTCGAGTCGAGTCGAGTCGATAGTCGAGTCGAGTCGAGGCGAGAGTCGATTCGATAGTCCAGTCGAGTCGAGTCGATAGTCGAGTCGAGTCGATAGTCGAGTCGAGTCGAGTCGATAGTCGAGTCCAGTCGAGTCGAGTCGATAGTCGAGTCGAGTCGGGTCGATAGTCGAGTCGATAGTCGAGTCGATAGTCGAGTCGATAGTCGAGTCGATAGTCCAGTCGAGTCGAGTCGATAGTCGAGTCGAGTCGAGTCGATAGTCGAGTCGATAGTCGAGTCGATAGTCGAGTCGAGTCGAGTCGATAGTCGAGTCGAGTCGAGTCGATAGTCGAGTCGAGTCGAGTCGATAGTCGAGTCGATAGTCCAGTCGAGTCGAGTCGATAGTCGAGTCGAGTCGATAGTCGAGTCCAGTCGAGTCGAGTCGATAGTCGAGTCGAGTCGGGTCGATAGTCGAGTCGATAGTCGAGTCGATAGTCGAGTCGATAGTCGAGTCGATAGTCGAGTCGATAGTCGAGTCGAGTCGAGTCGATAGTCGAGTCGATAGTCGAGTCGATAGTCGAGTCGATAGTCGAGTCGATAGTCGAGTCGAGTCGGGTCGATAGTCGAGTCGATAGTCGAGTCTATAGTCGAGTCGATAGTCGAGTCGATAGTCGAGTCGATAGTCGAGTCGATAGTCGAGTCGAGTCGAGTCGATAGTCGAGTCGATAGTCGAGTCGATAGTCGAGTCGATAGTCGAGTCGATAGTCGAGTCGAGTCGAGTCGATAGTCGAGTCGATAGTCGAGTCGAGTCGAGTCGATAGTCGAGTCGATAGTCGAGTCGAGTCGAGTCGATAGTCGAGTCGAGTCGAGTCGATAGTCGAGTCGAGTCGAGTCGAGTCGATAGTCGAGTCGAGTCGGGTCGATAGTCGAGTCGATAGTCGAGTCGATAGTCGAGTCGATAGTCGAGTCGATAGTCGAGTCGATAGTCGAGTCGATAGTCGAGTCGATAGTCGAGTCGATAGTCGAGTCGATAGTCGAGTCGATAGTCGAGTCGATAGTCGAGTCGATAGTCGAGTCGATAGTCGAGTCGATAGTCGAGTCGATAGTCGAGTCGATAGTCGAGTCGATAGTCGAGTCGATAGTCGAGTCGATAGTCGAGTCGATAGTCGAGTCGATAGTCGAGTCGATAGTCGAGTCGATAGTCGAGTCGATAGTCGAGTCGATAGTCGAGTCGATAGTCGAGTCGATAGTCGAGTCGATAGTCGAGTCGATAGTCGAGTCGATAGTCGAGTCGATAGTCGAGTCGATAGTCGAGTCGATAGTCGAGTCGATAGTCGAGTCGATAGTCGAGTCGATAGTCGAGTCGATAGTCGAGTCGATAGTCGAGTCGATAGTCGAGTCGATAGTCGAGTCGATAGTCGAGTCGATAGTCGAGTCGATAGTCGAGTCGATAGTCGAGTCGATAGTCGAGTCGATAGTCGAGTCGATAGTCGAGTCGATAGTCGAGTCGATAGTCGAGTCGATAGTCGAGTCGATAGTCGAGTCGATAGTCGAGTCGATAGTCGAGTCGATAGTCGAGTCGATAGTCGAGTCGATAGTCGAGTCGATAGTCGAGTCGATAGTCGAGTCGATAGTCGAGTCGATAGTCGAGTCGATAGTCGAGTCGATAGTCGAGTCGATAGTCGAGTCGATAGTCGAGTCGATAGTCGAGTCGATAGTCGAGTCGATAGTCGAGTCGATAGTCGAGTCGATAGTCGAGTCGATAGTCGAGTCGATAGTCGAGTCGATAGTCGAGTCGATAGTCGAGTCGATAGTCGAGTCGATAGTCGAGTCGATAGTCGAGTCGATAGTCGAGTCGATAGTCGAGTCGATAGTCGAGTCGATAGTCGAGTCGATAGTCGAGTCGATAGTCGAGTCGATAGTCGAGTCGATAGTCGAGTCGATAGTCGAGTCGATAGTCGAGTCGAGTCGAGTCGATAGTCGAGTCGATAGTCGAGTCGATAGTCGAGTCGATAGTCGAGTCGATAGTCGAGTCGAGTCGAGTCGATAGTCGAGTCGATAGTCGAGTCGAGTCGAGTCGATAGTCGAGTCGAGTCGAGTCGATAGTCGAGTCGAGTCGAGTCGAGTCGGGTCGATAGTCGAGTCGATAGTCGAGTCGATAGTCGAGTCGATAGTCGAGTCGATAGTCGAGTCGATAGTCGAGTCGATAGTCGAGTCGATAGTCGAGTCGATAGTCGAGTCGATAGTCGAGTCGATAGTCGAGTCGATAGTCGAGTCGATAGTCGAGTCGATAGTCGAGTCGATAGTCGAGTCGATAGTCGAGTCGAAAGTCGAGTCGATAGTCGAGTCGATAGTCGAGTCGATAGTCGAGTCGATAGTCGAGTCGAGTCGAGTCGATAGTCGAGTCGATAGTACAGTCGAGTCGAGTCGATAGTCGAGTCGAGTAGAGTCGATAGTCGAGTCGATAGTCGAGTCGAGTCGAGTCGATAGTCGAGTCGAGTCGAGTCGAGAGTCGATTCGATAGTCCAGTCGAGTCGAGTCGATAGTCGAGTCGAGTCGATAGTCGAGTCGAGTCGAGTCGATAGTCGAGTCCAGTCGAGTCGAGTCGATAGTCGAGTCGAGTCGGGTCGATAGTCGAGTCGATAGTCGAGTCGATAGTCGAGTCGATAGTCGAGTCGATAGTCGAGTCGATAGTCGAGTCGATAGTCGAGTCGAGTCGATAGTCGAGTCGATAGTCGAGTCGATAGTCGAGTCGATAGTCGAGTCGATAGTCGAGTCGAGTCGAGTCGATAGTCGAGTCGATAGTCGAGTCGATAGTCGAGTCGATAGTCGAGTCGATAGTCGAGTCGAGTCGAGTCGATAGTCGAGTCGAGTCGAGTCGAGTCGATAGTCGAGTCGATAGTCGAGTCGATAGTCGAGTCGATAGTCGAGTCGATAGTCGAGTCGATAGTCGAGTCGATAGTCGAGTCGATAGTCGAGTCGATAGTCGAGTCGATAGTCGAGTCGAGTCGAGTCGATAGTCGAGTCGAGTCGAGTCGATAGTCGAGTCGAGTCGAGTCGAGTCGATAGTCGAGTCGAGTCGGGTCGATAGTCGAGTCGATAGTCGAGTCGATAGTCGATTCGATAGTCGAGTCGATAGTCGAGTCGATAGTCGAGTCGATAGTCGAGTCGAGTCGAGTCGAGTCGATAGTCGAGTCGATAGTCGAGTCGATAGTCGAGTCGATAGTCGAGTCGATAGTCGAGTCGATAGTCGAGTCGAGTCGAGTCGATAGTCGAGTCGATAGTCGAGTCGAGTCGAGTCGATAGTCGAGTCGAGTCGAGTCGATAGTCGAGTCGAGTCGAGTCGAGTCGATAGTCGAGTCGATAGTCGAGTCGATAGTCGAGTCGATAGTCGAGTCGATAGTCGAGTCGATAGTCGAGTCGATAGTCGAGTCGATAGTCGAGTCGATAGTCGAGTCGATAGTCGAGTCGATAGTCGAGTCGATAGTCGAGTCGATAGTCGAGTCGATAGTCGAGTCGATAGTCGAGTCGATAGTCGAGTCGATAGTCGATAGTCGAGTCGATAGTCGAGTCGAGTCGAGTCGATAGTCGAGTCCAGTCGAGTCGAGTCGATAGTCGAGTCGAGTCGGGTCGATAGTCGAGTCGATAGTCGAGTCGATAGTCGAGTCGATAGTCGAGTCGATAGTCGAGTCGATAGTCGAGTCGAGTCGAGTCGATAGTCGAGTCGATAGTCGAGTCGATAGTCGAGTCGAGTCGAGTCGATAGTCGAGTCGATAGTCGAGTCGAGTCGAGTCGATAGTCGAGTCGATAGTCGAGTCGAGTCGAGTCGATAGTCGAGTCGAGTCGAGTCGATAGTCGAGTCGAGTCGAGTCGAGTCGGGTCGATAGTCGAGTCGATAGTCGAGTCGATAGTCGAGTCGATAGTCGAGTCGATAGTCGAGTCGATAGTCGAGTCGATAGTCGAGTCGATAGTCGAGTCGATAGTCGAGTCGATAGTCGAGTCGATAGTCGAGTCGATAGTCGAGTCGATAGTCGATAGTCGATAGTCGATAGTCGATAGTCGATAGTCGATAGTCGATAGTCGATAGTCGATAGTCGATAGTCGATAGTCGATAGTCGATAGTCGATAGTCGATAGTCGATAGTCGATAGTCGATAGTCGATAGTCGATAGTCGATAGTCGATAGTCGATAGTCGATAGTCGATAGTCGATAGTCGATAGTCGATAGTCGATAGTCGATAGTCGATAGTCGATAGTCGATAGTCGATAGTCGATAGTCGATAGTCGATAGTCGATAGTCGATAGTCGATAGTCGATAGTCGATAGTCGATAGTCGATAGTCGATAGTCGATAGTCGATAGTCGATAGTCGATAGTCGATAGTCGATAGTCGATAGTCGATAGTCGATAGTCGATAGTCGATAGTCGATAGTCGATAGTCGATAGTCGATAGTCGATAGTCGATAGTCGATAGTCGATGGTCGATAGTCGATGGTCGATGGTCGATGGTCGATGGTCGATGGTCGATGGTCGATGGTCGATGGTCGATGGTCGATGGTCGATGGTCGATGGTCGATGGTCGATGGTCGATGGTCGATGGTCGATAGTCGATAGTCGATAGTCGATAGTCGATAGTCGATAGTCGATAGTCGATAGTCGATAGTCGATAGTCGATAGTCGATAGTCGATAGTCGATAGTCGATAGTCGATAGTCGATAGTCGATAGTCGATAGTCTATAGTCGAGTCGATAGTCGATAGTCGATAGTGGATAGTCGATAGTCGAGTCGATAGTCGAGTCGAGTCGATAGTCGAGTCGAGTCGATAGTCGAGTCGAGTCGATAGTCGAGTCGATAGTCGAGTCGATAGTCGAGTCGAGTCGATAGTCGAGTCGATAGTCGAGTCGAGTCGATAGTCGAGTCGATAGTCGAGTCGAGTCGATAGTCGAGTCGATAGTCGAGTCGAGTCGATAGTCGAGTCGAGTCGATAGTCGAGTCGATAGTCGAGTCGATAGTCGAGTCGAGTCGATAGTCGAGTCGAGTCAATAGTCGAGTCGATAGTGGAGTCGAGTCGATAGTCGAGTCGATAGTCGAGTCGATAGTCGAGTCGATAGTCGAGTCGAGTCGAGTCGATAGTCGAGTCGATAGTCGAGTCGAGTCGATAGTCGAGTCGATAGTCGAGTCGAGTCGATAGTCGAGTCGATAGTCGAGTCGATAGTCGAGTCGATAGTCGATAGTCGAATCGATAGTCGAGTCGATAGTCGAGTCGATAGTCGAGTCGATAGTCGAGTCGATAGTCGAGTCGATAGTCGAGTCGATAGTCGAGTCGAGTCGATAGTCGAGTCGAGTCGATAGTCGAGTCGATAGTCGATAGTCGATAGTCGGTAGTCGATAGTCGATAGTCGATAGTCGATAGTCGATAGTCGATAGTCGATAGTCGATAGTCGATAGTCGATAGTCGATAGTCGATAGTCGATAGTCGATAGTCGATAGTCGATAGTCGATAGTCGATAGTCGATAGTCGATAGTCGATAGTCGATAGTCGATAGTCGATAGTCGATGGTCGATGGTCGATGGTCGATAGTCGATGGTCGATGGTCGATGGTCGATGGTCGATGGTCGATGGTCGATGGTCGATGGTCGATGGTCGATGGTCGATGGTCGATAGTCGATAGTCGATAGTCGATAGTCGATAGTCGATAGTCGATAGTCGATAGTCGATAGTCGATAGTCGATAGTCGATAGTCGATAGTCGATAGTCGATAGTCTATAGTCGAGTCGATAGTCGATAGTCGATAGTCGATAGTCGATAGTCGATAGTCGATAGTCGATAGTCGATAGTCGATAGTCGATAGTCGATAGTCGATAGTCGAGTCGAGTCGATAGTCGAGTCGATAGTCGAGTCGATAGTCGAGTCGAGTCGATAGTCGAGTCGATAGTCGAGTCGAGTCGATAGTCGAGTCGATAGTCGAGTCGAGTCGATAGTCGAGTCGATAGTCGAGTCGAGTCGATAGTCGAGTCGAGTCGATAGTCGAGTCGATAGTCGAGTCGATAGTCGAGTCGAGTCGATAGTCGAGTCGAGTCAATAGTCGAGTCGATAGTGGAGTCGAGTCGATAGTCGAGTCGATAGTCGAGTCGATAGTCGAGTCGATAGTCGAGTCGAGTCGAGTCGATAGTCGAGTCGATAGTCGAGTCGAGTCGATAGTCGAGTCGATAGTCGAGTCGAGTCGATAGTCGAGTCGATAGTCGAGTCGATAGTCGAGTCGATAGTCGATAGTCGAATCGATAGTCGAGTCGATAGTCGAGTCGATAGTTGAGACGATAGTCGAATCGATAGTCGAGTCGATAGTCGAGTCGATAGTCGAGTCGAGTCGATAGTCGAGTCGAGTCGATAGTCGAGTCGATAGTCGATAGTCGATAGTCGGTAGTCGATAGTCGATAGTCGATAGTCGATAGTCGATAGTCGATAGTCGATAGTCGATAGTCGATAGTCGATAGTCGATAGTCGATAGTCGATAGTCGATAGTCGATAGTCGATAGTCGATAGTCGATAGTCGATAGTCGATAGTCGATAGTCGATAGTCGATAGTCGATAGTCGATAGTCGATAGTCGATAGTCGATAGTCGATAGTCGATAGTCGATAGTCGATAGTCGATAGTCGATAGTCGATAGTCGATAGTCGATAGTCGATAGTCGATAGTCTATAGTCGAGTCGATAGTCGATAGTCGATAGTCGATAGTCGATAGTCGATAGTCGATAGTCGATAGTCGATAGTCGATAGTCGATAGTCGATAGTCGATAGTCGATAGTCGAGTCGAGTCGATAGTCGAGTCGATAGTCGAGTCGATAGTCGAGTCGAGTCGATAGTCGAGTCGATAGTCGAGTCGAGTCGATAGTCGAGTCGATAGTCGAGTCGAGTCGATAGTCGAGACGATAGTCGAGTCGAGTCGATAGTCGAGTCGAGTCGATAGTCGAGTCGATAGTCGAGTCGATAGTCGAGTCGAGTCGATAGTCGAGTCGAGTCAATAGTCGAGTCGATAGTGGAGTCGAGTCGATAGTCGAGTCGATAGTCGAGTCGATAGTCGAGTCGATAGTCGAGTCGAGTCGAGTCGATAGTCGAGTCGATAGTCGAGTCGAGTCGATAGTCGAGTCGATAGTCGAGTCGAGTCGATAGTCGAGTCGATAGTCGAGTCGATAGTCGAGTCGATAGTCGATAGTCGAATCGATAGTCGAGTCGATAGTCGAGTCGATAGTTGAGTCGATAGTCGAGTCGATAGTCGAGTCGATAGTCGAGTCGATAGTCGAGTCGAGTCGATAGTCGAGTCGAGTCGATAGTCGAGTCGATAGTCGATAGTCGATAGTCGGTAGTCGATAGTCGATAGTCGATAGTCGATAGTCGATAGTCGATAGTCGATAGTCGATAGTCGATAGTCGATAGTCGATAGTCGATAGTCGATAGTCGATAGTCGATAGTCGATAGTCGATAGTCGATAGTCGATAGTCGATAGTCGATAGTCGATAGTCGATAGTCGATAGTCGATAGTCGATAGTCGATAGTCGATAGTCGATAGTCGATAGTCGATAGTCGATAGTCGATAGTCGATAGTCGATAGTCGATAGTCGATAGTCGATAGTCGATAGTCGATAGTCGATAGTCGATAGTCGATAGTCGATAGTCGATAGTCGATAGTCGATAGTCGATAGTCGATAGTCGATAGTCGATAGTCGATAGTCGATAGTCGATAGTCGATAGTCGATAGTCGATAGTCGATAGTCGATAGTCGATAGTCGATAGTCGATAGTCGATAGTCGATAGTCGATAGTCGATAGTCGATAGTCGATAGTCGATAGTCGATAGTCGAGTCGATAGTCGAGTCGATAGTCGAGTCGAGTCGATAGTCGAGTCGATAGTCGAGTCGAGTCGATAGTCGAGTCGATAGTCGAGTCGAGTCGATAGTCGAGTCGATAGTCGAGTCGAGTCGATAGTCGAGTCGAGTCGATAGTCGAGTCGATAGTCGAGTCGATAGTCGAGTCGAGTCGATAGTCGAGTCGAGTCAATAGTCGAGTCGATAGTGGAGTCGAGTCGATAGTCGAGTCGATAGTCGAGTCGATAGTCGAGTCGATAGTCGAGTCGATAGTCGAGTCGAGTCGAGTCGATAGTCGAGTCGATAGTCGAGTCGAGTCGATAGTCGAGTCGATAGTCGAGTCGATAGTCGAGTCGATAGTCGAGTCGAGTCGAGTCGATAGTCGAGTCGATAGTCGAGTCGAGTCGATAGTCGAGTCGATAGTCGAGTCGATAGTCGAGTCGAGTCGATAGTCGAGTCGATAGTCGAGTCGATAGTCGAGTCGATAGTCGATAGTCGAATCGATAGTCGAGTCGATAGTCGAGTCGATAGTTGAGTCGATAGTCGAGTCGATAGTCGAGTCGATAGTCGAGTCGATAGTCGAGTCGAGTCGATAGTCGAGTCGAGTCGATAGTCGAGTCGATAGTCGATAGTCGATAGTCGGTAGTCGATAGTCGATAGTCGATAGTCGATAGTCGATAGTCGATAGTCGATAGTCGATAGTCGATAGTCGATAGTCGATAGTCGATAGTCGATAGTCGATAGTCGATAGTCGATAGTCGATAGTCGATAGTCGATAGTCGATAGTCGATAGTCGATAGTCGATAGTCGATAGTCGATAGTCGATAGTCGATAGTCGATAGTCGATAGTCGATAGTCGATAGTCGATAGTCGATAGTCGATAGTCGATAGTCGATAGTCGATAGTCGATAGTCGATAGTCGATAGTCGATAGTCGATAGTCGATAGTCGATAGTCGATAGTCGATAGTCGATAGTCGATAGTCGATAGTCGATAGTCGATAGTCGATAGTCGATAGTCGATAGTCGATAGTCGATAGTCGATAGTCGATAGTCGATAGTCGATAGTCGATAGTCGATAGTCGATAGTCGATAGTCGATAGTCGATAGTCGATAGTCGATAGTCGATAGTCGATAGTCGATAGTCGATAGTCGATAGTCGATAGTCGATAGTCGATAGTCGATAGTCGATAGTCGATAGTCGATAGTCGATAGTCGATAGTCGATAGTCGATAGTCGATAGTCGATAGTCGATAGTCGATAGTCGATAGTCGATAGTCGATAGTCGATAGTCGATAGTCGATAGTCGATAGTCGATAGTCGATAGTCGATAGTCGATAGTCGATAGTCGATAGTCGATAGTCGATAGTCGATAGTCGATAGTCGATAGTCGATAGTCGATAGTCGATAGTCGATAGTCGATAGTCGATAGTCGATAGTCGATAGTCGATAGTCGATAGTCGATAGTCGATAGTCGATAGTCGATAGTCGATAGTCGATAGTCGATAGTCGATAGTCGATAGTCGATAGTCGATAGTCGATAGTCGATAGTCGATAGTCGATAGTCGATAGTCGATAGTCGATAGTCGATAGTCGATAGTCGATAGTCGATAGTCGATAGTCGATAGTCGATAGTCGATAGTCGATAGTCGATAGTCGATAGTCGATAGTCGATAGTCGATAGTCGATAGTCGATAGTCGATAGTCGATAGTCGATAGTCGATAGTCGATAGTCGATAGTCGATAGTCGATGGTCGATGGTCGATGGTCGATGGTCGATGGTCGATGGTCGATGGTCGATAGTCGATAGTCGATAGTCGATAGTCGATAGTCGATAGTCGATAGTCGATAGTCGATAGTCGATAGTCGATAGTCGATAGTCGATAGTCGATAGTCGATGGTCGATAGTCGATAGTCGATAGTCGATAGTCGATAGTCGATAGTCGATAGTCGATAGTCGATAGTCGATAGTCGATAGTCGATAGTCGATAGTCGATAGTCGATAGTCGATAGTCGATAGTCGATAGTCGATAGTCGATGGTCGATGGTCGATGGTCGATGGTCGATGGTCGATGGTCGATGGTCGATGGTCGATGGTCGATGGTCGATGGTCGATGGTCGATGGTCGATAGTCGATAGTCGATAGTCGATAGTCGATAGTCGATAGTCGATAATCGATAGTCGATAGTCGATAGTCGATAGTCGATAGTCGATAGTCGATAGTCGATAGTCGATAGTCGATAGTCGATAGTCGATAGTCGATAGTCGATAGTCGATAGTCGATAGTCGATAGTCGATAGTCGATAGTCGATAGTCGATAGTCGATAGTCGATAGTCGATAGTCGATAGTCGATAGTCGATAGTCGATAGTCGATCGTCGATGGTCGATGGTCGATAGTCGATGGTCGATGGTCGATGGTCGATGGTCGATGGTCGATGGTCGATGGTCGATAGTCGATAGTCGATAGTCGATAGTCGATAGTCGATAGTCGATAGTCGATAGTCGATAGTCGATAGTCGATAGTCGATAGTCGATAGTCTATAGTCGAGTCGATAGTCGATAGTCGATAGTGGATAGTCGATAGTCGAGTCGATAGTCGAGTCGAGTCGATAGTCGAGTCGAGTCGATAGTCGAGTCGAGTCGATAGTCGAGTCGATAGTCGAGTCGATAGTCGAGTCGAGTCGATAGTCGAGTCGAGTCGATAGTCGAGTCGATAGTCGAGTCGAGTCGATAGTCGAGTCGATAGTCGAGTCGAGTCGATAGTCGAGTCGATATTCGAGTCGAGTCGATAGTCGAGTCGAGTCGATAGTCGAGTCGATAGTCGAGTCGATAGTCGAGTCGAGTCGATAGTCGAGTCGAGTCAATAGTCGAGTCGATAGTGGAGTCGAGTCGATAGTCGAGTCGATAGTCGAGTCGATAGTCGAGTCGATAGTCGAGTCGAGTCGAGTCGATAGTCGAGTCGATAGTCGAGTCGAGTCGATAGTCGAGTCGATAGTCGAGTCGAGTCGATAGTCGAGTCGATAGTCGAGTCGAGTCGATAGTCGAGTCGATAGTCGAGTCGATAGTCGAGTCGATAGTCGATAGTCGAATCGATTGTCGAGTCGATAGTCGAGTCGAGAGTTGAGTCGATAGTCGAGTCGATAGTCGAGTCGATAGTCGAGTCGATAGTCGAGTCGATAGTCGAGTCGATAGTCGATAGTCGATAGTCGATAGTCGATAGTCGATAGTCGATAGTCGATAGTCGATAGTCGATGGTCGATAGTCGATGGTCGATGGTCGATGGTCGATGGTCGATGGTCGATGGTCGATGGTCGATGGTCGATAGTCGATAGTCGATAGTCGATAGTCGATAGTCGATAGTCGATAGTCGATAGTCGATAGTCGATAGTCGATAGTCGATAGTCGATAGTCGATAGTCGATGGTCGATAGTCGATGGTCGATGGTCGATGGTCGATGGTCGATGGTCGATGGTCGATGGTCGATGGTCGATGGTCGATGGTCGATGGTCGATGGTCGATGGTCGATGGTCGATGGTCGATGGTCGATGGTCGATAGTCGATAGTCGATAGTCGATAGTCGATAGTCGATAGTCGATAATCGATAGTCGATAGTCGATAGTCGATAGTCGATAGTCGATAGTCGATAGTCGATAGTCGATAGTCGATAGTCGATAGTCGATAGTCGATAGTCGATAGTCGATAGTCGATAGTCGATAGTCGATAGTCGATAGTCGATAGTCGATAGTCGATAGTCGATAGTCTATAGTCGAGTCGATAGTCGATAGTCGATAGTGGATAGTCGAGTCGAGTCGATAGTCGAGTCGAGTCGATAGTCGAGTCGAGTCGATAGTCGAGTCGAGTCGATAGTCGAGTCGATAGTCGAGTCGATAGTCGAGTCGAGTCGATAGTCGAGTCGATAGTCGAGTCGAGTCGATAGTCGAGTCGATAGTCGAGTCGAGTCGATAGTCGAGTCGATAGTCGAGTCGAGTCGATAGTCGAGTCGAGTCGATAGTCGAGTCGATAGTCGAGTCGATAGTCGAGTCGAGTCGATAGTCGAGTCGAGTCAATAGTCGAGTCGATAGTGGAGTCGAGTCGATAGTCGAGTCGATAGTCGAGTCGATAGTCGAGTCGATAGTCGAGTCGAGTCGAGTCGATAGTCGAGTCGATAGTCGAGTCGAGTCGATAGTCGAGTCGATAGTCGAGTCGAGTCGATAGTCGAGTCGATAGTCGAGTCGATAGTCGAGTCGATAGTCGATAGTCGAATCGATAGTCGAGTCGATAGTCGAGTCGATAGTCGAGTCGATAGTCGAGTCGATAGTCGAGTCGATAGTCGAGTCGATAGTCGAGTCGATAGTCGAGTCGATAGTCGAGTCGATAGTCGAGTCGATAGTCGAGTCGATAGTCGAGTCGATAGTCGAGTCGATAGTCGAGTCGATAGTCGAGTCGAAAGTCGAGTCGATAGTCGAGTCGATAGTCGAGTCGATAGTCGAGTCGAGTAGAGTCGATAGTCGAGTCGATAGTCCAGTCGAGTCGAGTCGATAGTCGAGTCGAGTCGAGTCGACAGTCGAGTCGATAGTCGAGTCGAGTCGAGTCGATAGTCGAGTCGAGTCGAGTCGATAGTCGATTCGATAGTCCAGTCGAGTCGAGTCGATAGTCGAGTCGAGTCGATAGTCGAGTCGAGTCGAGTCGATAGTCGAGTCCAGTCGAGTCGAGTCGATAGTCGAGTCGAGTCGGGTCGATAGTCGAGTCGATAGTCGAGTCGATAGTCGAGTCGATAGTCGAGTCGATAGTCCAGTCGAGTCGAGTCGATAGTCGAGTCGAGTCGAGTCGATAGTCGAGTCGATAGTCGAGTCGATAGTCGAGTCGAGTCGAGTCGATAGTCGAGTCGAGTCGAGTCGATAGTCGAGTCGAGTCGAGTCGATAGTCGAGTCGATAGTCCAGTCGAGTCGAGTCGATAGTCGAGTCGAGTCGATAGTCGAGTCCAGTCGAGTCGAGTCGATAGTCGAGTCGAGTCGGGTCGATAGTCGAGTCGATAGTCGAGTCGATAGTCGAGTCGATAGTCGAGTCGAGTCGGGTCGATAGTCGAGTCGATAGTCGAGTCGATAGTCGAGTCGATAGTCGAGTCGATAGTCGAGTCGATAGTCGAGTCGAGTCGAGTCGATAGTCGAGTCGATAGTCGAGTCGATAGTCGAGTCGATAGTCGAGTCGATAGTCGAGTCGAGTCGGGTCGATAGTCGAGTCGATAGTCGAGTCTATAGTCGAGTCGATAGTCGAGTCGATAGTCGAGTCGATAGTCGAGTCGATAGTCGAGTCGAGTCGAGTCGATAGTCGAGTCGATAGTCGAGTCGATAGTCGAGTCGATAGTCGAGTCGATAGTCGAGTCGAGTCGAGTCGATAGTCGAGTCGATAGTCGAGTCGAGTCGAGTCGATAGTCGAGTCGATAGTCGAGTCGAGTCGAGTCGATAGTCGAGTCGAGTCGAGTCGAGTCGATAGTCGAGTCGAGTCGAGTCGAGTCGATAGTCGAGTCGAGTCGGGTCGATAGTCGAGTCGATAGTCGAGTCGATAGTCGAGTCGATAGTCGAGTCGATAGTCGAGTCGATAGTCGAGTCGATAGTCGAGTCGATAGTCGAGTCGATAGTCGAGTCGATAGTCGAGTCGATAGTCGAGTCGAAAGTCGAGTCGATAGTCGAGTCGATAGTCGAGTCGATAGTCGAGTCGATAGTCGAGTCGAGTCGAGTCGATAGTCGAGTCGATAGTCCAGTCGAGTCGAGTCGATAGTCGAGTCGAGTCGAGTCGATAGTCGAGTCGATAGTCGAGTCGAGTCGAGTCGATAGTCGAGTCGAGTCGAGTCGATAGTCGATTCGATAGTCCAGTCGAGTCGAGTCGATAGTCGAGTCGAGTCGATAGTCGAGTCGAGTCGAGTCGATAGTCGAGTCCAGTCGAGTCGAGTCGATAGTCGAGTCGAGTCGGGTCGATAGTCGAGTCGATAGTCGAGTCGATAGTCGAGTCGATAGTCGAGTCGATAGTCGTGTCGAGTCGAGTCGATAGTCGAGTCGAGTCGAGTCGATAGTCGAGTCGATAGTCGAGTCGATAGTCGAGTCGAGTCGAGTCGATAGTCGAGTCGAGTCGAGTCGATAGTCGAGTCGAGTCGAGTCGATAGTCGAGTCGATAGTCCAGTCGAGTCGAGTCGATAGTCGAGTCGAGTCGATAGTCGAGTCCAGTCGAGTCGAGTCGATAGTCGAGTCGAGTCGGGTCGATAGTCGAGTCGATAGTCGAGTCGATAGTCGAGTCGATAGTCGAGTCGATAGTCGAGTCGATAGTCGAGTCGAGTCGAGTCGATAGTCGAGTCGATAGTCGAGTCGATAGTCGAGTCGATAGTCGAGTCGATAGTCGAGTCGAGTCGGGTCGATAGTCGAGTCGATAGTCGAGTCTATAGTCGAGTCGATAGTCGAGTCGATAGTCGAGTCGATAGTCGAGTCGATAGTCGAGTCGAGTCGAGTCGATAGTCGAGTCGATAGTCGAGTCGATAGTCGAGTCGATAGTCGAGTCGATAGTCGAGTCGATAGTCGAGTCGATAGTCGAGTCGATAGTCGAGTCGATAGTCGATAGTCGAT
>OW121815.1:41594956-41615434 GCA_933228935.1 Pemphredon lugubris | reverse complement strand
AGTCGATAGTCGATAGTCGATAGTCGATAGTCGATAGTCGATAGTCGATAGTCGATAGTCGATAGTCGATAGTCGATAGTCGATAGTCGATAGTCGATAGTCGATAGTCGATAGTCGATAGTCGATAGTCGATAGTCGATAGTCGATAGTCGATAGTCGATAGTCGATAGTCGATAGTCGATAGTCGATAGTCGATAGTCGATAGTCGATAGTCGATAGTCGATAGTCGATAGTCGATAGTCGATAGTCGATAGTCGATAGTCGATAGTCGATAGTCGATAGTCGATAGTCGATAGTCGATAGTCGATAGTCGATAGTCGATAGTCGATAGTCGATAGTCGATAGTCGATAGTCGATAGTCGATAGTCGATAGTCGATAGTCGATAGTCGATAGTCGATAGTCGATAGTCGATAGTCGATAGTCGATAGTCGATAGTCGATAGTCGATAGTCGATAGTCGATAGTCGATAGTCGATAGTCGATAGTCGATAGTCGATAGTCGATAGTCGATAGTCGATAGTCGATAGTCGATAGTCGATAGTCGATAGTCGATAGTCGATAGTCGATAGTCGATAGTCGATAGTCGATAGTCGATAGTCGATAGTCGATAGTCGATAGTCGATAGTCGATAGTCGATAGTCGATAGTCGATAGTCGATAGTCGATAGTCGATAGTCGATAGTCGATAGTCGATAGTCGATAGTCGATAGTCGATAGTCGATAGTCGATAGTCGATAGTCGATAGTCGATAGTCGATAGTCGATAGTCGATAGTCGATAGTCGATAGTCGATAGTCGATAGTCGATAGTCGATAGTCGATAGTCGATAGTCGATAGTCGATAGTCGATAGTCGATAGTCGATAGTCGATAGTCGATAGTCGATAGTCGATAGTCGATAGTCGATAGTCGATAGTCGATAGTCGATAGTCGATAGTCGATAGTCGATAGTCGATAGTCGATAGTCGATAGTCGATAGTCGATAGTCGATAGTCGATAGTCGATAGTCGATAGTCGATAGTCGATAGTCGATAGTCGATAGTCGATAGTCGATAGTCGATAGTCGATAGTCGATAGTCGATAGTCGATAGTCGATAGTCGATAGTCGATAGTCGATAGTCGATAGTCGATAGTCGATAGTCGATAGTCGATAGTCGATAGTCGATAGTCGATAGTCGATAGTCGATAGTCGATAGTCGATAGTCGATAGTCGATAGTCGATAGTCGATAGTCGATAGTCGATAGTCGATAGTCGATAGTCGATAGTCGATAGTCGATAGTCGATAGTCGATAGTCGATAGTCGATAGTCGATAGTCGATAGTCGATAGTCGATAGTCGATAGTCGATAGTCGATAGTCGATAGTCGATAGTCGATAGTCGATAGTCGATAGTCGATAGTCGATAGTCGATAGTCGATAGTCGATAGTCGATAGTCGATAGTCGATAGTCGATAGTCGATAGTCGATAGTCGATAGTCGATAGTCGATAGTCGATAGTCGATAGTCGATAGTCGATAGTCGATAGTCGATAGTCGATAGTCGATAGTCGATAGTCGATAGTCGATAGTCGATAGTCGATAGTCGATAGTCGATAGTCGATAGTCGATAGTCGATAGTCGATAGTCGATAGTCGATAGTCGATAGTCGATAGTCGATAGTCGATAGTCGATGACACTAGTCGATAGTCGATAGTCGATAGTCGATAGTCGATAGTCGATAGTCGATAGTCGATAGTCGATAGTCGATAGTCGATAGTCGATAGTCGATAGTCGATAGTCGATAGTCGATAGTCGATAGTCGATAGTCGATAGTCGATAGTCGATAGTCGATAGTCGATAGTCGATAGTCGATAGTCGATAGTCGATAGTCGATAGTCGATAGTCGATAGTCGATAGTCGATAGTCGATAGTCGATAGTCGATAGTCGATAGTCGATAGTCGATAGTCGATAGTCGATAGTCGATAGTCGATAGTCGATAGTCGATAGTCGATAGTCGATAGTCGATAGTCGATAGTCGATAGTCGATAGTCGATAGTCGATAGTCGATAGTCGATAGTCGATAGTCGATAGTCGATAGTCGATAGTCGATAGTCGATAGTCGATAGTCGATAGTCGATAGTCGATAGTCGATAGTCGATAGTCGATAGTCGATAGTCGATAGTCGATAGTCGATAGTCGATAGTCGATAGTCGATAGTCGATAGTCGATAGTCGATAGTCGATAGTCGATAGTCGATAGTCGATAGTCGATAGTCGATAGTCGATAGTCGATAGTCGATAGTCGATAGTCGATAGTCGATAGTCGATAGTCGATAGTCGATAGTCGATAGTCGATAGTCGATAGTCGATAGTCGATAGTCGATAGTCGATAGTCGATAGTCGATAGTCGATAGTCGATAGTCGATAGTCGATAGTCGATAGTCGATAGTCGATAGTCGATAGTCGATAGTCGATAGTCGATAGTCGATAGTCGATAGTCGATAGTCGATAGTCGATAGTCGATAGTCGATAGTCGATAGTCGATAGTCGATAGTCGATAGTCGATAGTCGATAGTCGATAGTCGATAGTCGATAGTCGATAGTCGATAGTCGATAGTCGATAGTCGATAGTCGATAGTCGATAGTCGATAGTCGATAGTCGATAGTCGATAGTCGATAGTCGATAGTCGATAGTCGATAGTCGATAGTCGATAGTCGATAGTCGATAGTCGATAGTCGATAGTCGATAGTCGATAGTCGATAGTCGATAGTCGATAGTCGATAGTCGATAGTCGATAGTCGATAGTCGATAGTCGATAGTCGATAGTCGATAGTCGATAGTCGATAGTCGATAGTCGATAGTCGATAGTCGATAGTCGATAGTCGATAGTCGATAGTCGATAGTCGATAGTCGATAGTCGATAGTCGATAGTCGATAGTCGATAGTCGATAGTCGATAGTCGATAGTCGATAGTCGATAGTCGATAGTCGATAGTCGATAGTCGATAGTCGATAGTCGATAGTCGATAGTCGATAGTCGATAGTCGATAGTCGATAGTCGATAGTCGATAGTCGATAGTCGATAGTCGATAGTCGATAGTCGATAGTCGATAGTCGATAGTCGATAGTCGATAGTCGATAGTCGATAGTCGATAGTCGATAGTCGATAGTCGATAGTCGATAGTCGATAGTCGATAGTCGATAGTCGATAGTCGATAGTCGATAGTCGATAGTCGATAGTCGATAGTCGATAGTCGATAGTCGATAGTCGATAGTCGATAGTCGATAGTCGATAGTCGATAGTCGATAGTCGATAGTCGATAGTCGATAGTCGATAGTCGATAGTCGATAGTCGATAGTCGATAGTCGATAGTCGATAGTCGATAGTCGATAGTCGATAGTCGATAGTCGATAGTCGATAGTCGATAGTCGATAGTCGATAGTCGATAGTCGATAGTCGATAGTCGATAGTCGATAGTCGATAGTCGATAGTCGATAGTCGATAGTCGATAGTCGATAGTCGATAGTCGATAGTCGATAGTCGATAGTCGATAGTCGATAGTCGATAGTCGATAGTCGATAGTCGATAGTCGATAGTCGATAGTCGATAGTCGATAGTCGATAGTCGATAGTCGATAGTCGATAGTCGATAGTCGATAGTCGATAGTCGATAGTCGATAGTCGATAGTCGATAGTCGATAGTCGATAGTCGATAGTCGATAGTCGATAGTCGATAGTCGATAGTCGATAGTCGATAGTCGATAGTCGATAGTCGATAGTCGATAGTCGATAGTCGATAGTCGATAGTCGATAGTCGATAGTCGATAGTCGATAGTCGATAGTCGATAGTCGATAGTCGATAGTCGATAGTCGATAGTCGATAGTCGATAGTCGATAGTCGATAGTCGATAGTCGATAGTCGATAGTCGATAGTCGATAGTCGATAGTCGATAGTCGATAGTCGATAGTCGATAGTCGATAGTCGATAGTCGATAGTCGATAGTCGATAGTCGATAGTCGATAGTCGATAGTCGATAGTCGATAGTCGATAGTCGATAGTCGATAGTCGATAGTCGATAGTCGATAGTCGATAGTCGATAGTCGATAGTCGATAGTCGATAGTCGATAGTCGATAGTCGATAGTCGATAGTCGATAGTCGATAGTCGATAGTCGATAGTCGATAGTCGATAGTCGATAGTCGATAGTCGATAGTCGATAGTCGATAGTCGATAGTCGATAGTCGATAGTCGATAGTCGATAGTCGATAGTCGATAGTCGATAGTCGATAGTCGATAGTCGATAGTCGATAGTCGATAGTCGATAGTCGATAGTCGATAGTCGATAGTCGATAGTCGATAGTCGATAGTCGATAGTCGATAGTCGATAGTCGATAGTCGATAGTCGATAGTCGATAGTCGATAGTCGATAGTCGATAGTCGATAGTCGATAGTCGATAGTCGATAGTCGATAGTCGAGTCGATAGTCGAGTCGATAGTCGAGTCGATAGTCGAGTCGAGTCGATAGTCGAGTCGATAGTCGAGTCGAGTCGATAGTCGAGTCGAGTCGATAGTCGAGTCGATAGTCGAGTCGAGTCGATAGTCGAGTCGATAGTCGAGTCGATAGTCGAGTCGATAGTCGAGTAGAGTCGATAGTCGAGTAGAGTCGATAGTCGAGTCGATAGTCGAGTCGAGTCGATAGTCGAGTCGATAGTCGAGTCGATAGTCGAGTCGATAGTCGAGTCGAGTCGATAGTCGAGTCGATAGTCGAGTCGATAGTCGAGTCGATAGTCGATAGTCGATAGTCGATAGTCGATAGTCGATAGTCGATAGTCGATAGTCGATAGTCGATAGTCGATAGTCGATAGTCGATAGTCGATAGTCGATAGTCGATAGTCGAGTCGATAGTCGAGTCGATAGTCGAGTCGATAGTCGAGTCGAGTCGATAGTCGAGTCGATAGTCGAGTCGATAGTCGAGTCGAGTCGATAGTCGAGTCGATAGTCGAGTCGATAGTCGAGGCGAGTCGATAGTCGAGTCGATAGTCGAGTCGATAGTCGATAGTCGATAGTCGATACTCGATAGTCGATAGTCGATAGTCGATAGTCGATAGTCGATAGTCGATAGTCGATAGTCGATAGTCGATAGTCGATAGTCGATAGTCGATAGTCGATAGTCGATAGTCGATAGTCGATAGTCGATAGTCGATAGTCGATAGTCGATAGTCGATAGTCGATAGTCGATAGTCGATAGTCGATAGTCGATAGTCGATAGTCGATAGTCGATAGTCGATAGTCGAGTCGATAGTCGAGTCGAGTCGATAGTCGAGTCGATAGTCGAGTCGAGTCGATAGTCGAGTCGATAGTCGAGTCGAGTCGAGTCGATAGTCGAGTCGATAGTCGAGTCGATAGTCGAGTCGATAGTCGAGTCGATAGTCGAGTCGATAGTCGAGTCGATAGTCGAGTCGATAGTCGAGTCGAGTCGATAGTCGAGTCGATAGTCGAGTCGAGTCGATAGTCGAGTCGATAGTCGAGTCGAGTCGAGTCGATAGTCGAGTCGATAGTCGAGTCGATAGTCGAGTCGATAGTCGAGTCGATAGTCGAGTCGATAGTCGATAGTCGAGTCGAGTCGATAGTCGAGTCGAGTCGATAGTCGAGTCGAGTCGATAGTCGAGTCGAGTCGATAGTCGAGTCGATAGTCGAGTCGAGTCGATAGTCGAGTCGATAGTCGATAGTCGATAGTCGATAGTCGATAGTCGATAGTCGATAGTCGATAGTCGATAGTCGATAGTCGATAGTCGATAGTCGATAGTCGAGTCGATAGTCGAGTCGATAGTCGAGTCGATAGTCGAGTCGATAGTCGAGTCGATAGTCGAGTCGATAGTCGAGTCGATAGTCGAGTCGATAGTCGAGTCGAGTCGATAGTCGAGTCGAGTCGATAGTCGAGTCGAGTCGATAGTCGAGTCGATAGTCGAGTCGAGTCGATAGTCGAGTCGATAGTCGAGTCGATAGTCGAGTCGATAGTCGAGTCGAGTCGATAGTCGAGTCGATAGTCGAGTCGATAGTCGAGTCGATAGTCGATAGTCGATAGTCGATAGTCGATAGTCGATAGTCGATAGTCGATAGTCGATAGTCGATAGTCGATAGTCGATAGTCGATAGTCGATAGTCGATAGTCGATAGTCGAGTCGATAGTCGAGTCGATAGTCGAGTCGATAGTCGAGTCGAGTCGATAGTCGAGTCGATAGTCGAGTCGAGTCGATAGTCGAGTCGAGTCGATAGTCGAGTCGATAGTCGAGTCGAGTCGATAGTCGAGTCGATAGTCGAGTCGATAGTCGAGTAGAGTCGATAGTCGAGTAGAGTCGATAGTCGAGTCGATAGTCGAGTCGAGTCGATAGTCGAGTCGATAGTCGAGTCGATAGTCGAGTCGATAGTCGAGTCGAGTCGATAGTCGAGTCGATAGTCGAGTCGATAGTCGAGTCGATAGTCGATAGTCGATAGTCGATAGTCGATAGTCGATAGTCGATAGTCGATAGTCGATAGTCGATAGTCGATAGTCGATAGTCGATAGTCGATAGTCGATAGTCGATAGTCGAGTCGATAGTCGAGTCGATAGTCGAGTCGATAGTCGAGTCGAGTCGATAGTCGAGTCGATAGTCGAGTCGAGTCGATAGTCGAGTCGAGTCGATAGTCGAGTCGATAGTCGAGTCGAGTCGATAGTCGAGTCGATAGTCGAGTCGATAGTCGAGGCGAGTCGATAGTCGAGTCGATAGTCGAGTCGATAGTCGATAGTCGATAGTCGATACTCGATAGTCGATAGTCGATAGTCGATAGTCGATAGTCGATAGTCGATAGTCGATAGTCGATAGTCGATAGTCGATAGTCGATAGTCGATAGTCGATAGTCGATAGTCGATAGTCGATAGTCGATAGTCGATAGTCGATAGTCGATAGTCGATAGTCGATAGTCGATAGTCGATAGTCGATAGTCGATAGTCGATAGTCGATAGTCGATAGTCGATAGTCGATAGTCGATAGTCGATAGTCGATAGTCGATAGTCGATAGTCGATAGTCGATAGTCGATAGTCGATAGTCGATAGTCGATAGTCGATAGTCGATAGTCGATAGTCGAGTCGATAGTCGAGTCGAGTCGATAGTCGAGTCGATAGTCGAGTCGAGTCGATAGTCGAGTCGATAGTCGAGTCGAGTCGAGTCGATAGTCGAGTCGATAGTCGAGTCGATAGTCGAGTCGATAGTCGAGTCGATAGTCGAGTCGATAGTCGAGTCGATAGTCGAGTCGATAGTCGAGTCGATAGTCGAGTCGAGTCGATAGTCGAGTCGATAGTCGAGTCGAGTCGATAGTCGAGTCGATAGTCGAGTCGAGTCGAGTCGATAGTCGAGTCGATAGTCGAGTCGATAGTCGAGTCGATAGTCGAGTCGATAGTCGAGTCGATAGTCGATAGTCGAGTCGAGTCGATAGTCGAGTCGAGTCGATAGTCGAGTCGAGTCGATAGTCGAGTCGAGTCGATAGTCGAGTCGATAGTCGAGTCGAGTCGATAGTCGAGTCGATAGTCGATAGTCGATAGTCGATAGTCGATAGTCGATAGTCGATAGTCGATAGTCGATAGTCGATAGTCGATAGTCGATAGTCGAGTCGATAGTCGAGTCGATAGTCGAGTCGATAGTCGAGTCGATAGTCGAGTCGATAGTCGAGTCGATAGTCGAGTCGATAGTCGAGTCGATAGTCGAGTCGAGTCGATAGTCGAGTCGAGTCGATAGTCGAGTCGAGTCGATAGTCGAGTCGAGTCGATAGTCGAGTCGATAGTCGAGTCGAGTCGATAGTCGAGTCGATAGTCGAGTCGATAGTCGAGTCGATAGTCGAGTCGAGTCGATAGTCGAGTCGATAGTCGAGTCGATAGTCGAGTCGATAGTCGATAGTCGATAGTCGATAGTCGATAGTCGATAGTCGATAGTCGATAGTCGATAGTCGATAGTCGATAGTCGATAGTCGATAGTCGATAGTCGATAGTCGATAGTCGAGTCGATAGTCGAGTCGATAGTCGAGTCGATAGTCGAGTCGAGTCGATAGTCGAGTCGATAGTCGAGTCGAGTCGATAGTCGAGTCGAGTCGATAGTCGAGTCGATAGTCGAGTCGAGTCGATAGTCGAGTCGATAGTCGAGTCGATAGTCGAGTCGATAGTCGAGTAGAGTCGATAGTCGAGTAGAGTCGATAGTCGAGTCGATAGTCGAGTCGAGTCGATAGTCGAGTCGATAGTCGAGTCGATAGTCGAGTCGATAGTCGAGTCGAGTCGATAGTCGAGTCGATAGTCGAGTCGATAGTCGAGTCGATAGTCGATAGTCGATAGTCGATAGTCGATAGTCGATAGTCGATAGTCGATAGTCGATAGTCGATAGTCGATAGTCGATAGTCGATAGTCGATAGTCGATAGTCGATAGTCGAGTCGATAGTCGAGTCGATAGTCGAGTCGATAGTCGAGTCGAGTCGATAGTCGAGTCGATAGTCGAGTCGAGTCGATAGTCGAGTCGAGTCGATAGTCGAGTCGATAGTCGAGTCGAGTCGATAGTCGAGTCGATAGTCGAGTCGATAGTCGAGGCGAGTCGATAGTCGAGTCGATAGTCGAGTCGATAGTCGATAGTCGATAGTCGATACTCGATAGTCGATAGTCGATAGTCGATAGTCGATAGTCGATAGTCGATAGTCGATAGTCGATAGTCGATAGTCGATAGTCGATAGTCGATAGTCGATAGTCGATAGTCGATAGTCGATAGTCGATAGTCGATAGTCGATAGTCGATAGTCGATAGTCGATAGTCGATAGTCGATAGTCGATAGTCGATAGTCGATAGTCGATAGTCGATAGTCGATAGTCGATAGTCGATAGTCGATAGTCGATAGTCGATAGTCGATAGTCGATAGTCGATAGTCGATAGTCGATAGTCGATAGTCGATAGTCGATAGTCGATAGTCGATAGTCGATAGTCGATAGTCGATAGTCGATAGTCGATAGTCGATAGTCGATAGTCGATAGTCGATAGTCGATAGTCGATAGTCGATAGTCGATAGTCGATAGTCGATAGTCGATAGTCGATAGTCGATAGTCGATAGTCGATAGTCGATAGTCGATAGTCGATAGTCGATAGTCGATAGTCGATAGTCGATAGTCGATAGTCGATAGTCGATAGTCGATAGTCGATAGTCGATAGTCGATAGTCGATAGTCGATAGTCGATAGTCGATAGTCGATAGTCGATAGTCGATAGTCGATAGTCGATAGTCGATAGTCGATAGTCGATAGTCGATAGTCGATAGTCGATAGTCGATAGTCGATAGTCGATAGTCGATCGTCGATAGTCGATAGTCGATAGTCGATAGTCGATCGTCGATAGTCGATAGTCGATAGTCGATAGTCGATAGTCGATAGTCGATAGTCGATAGTCGATAGTCGATAGTCGATAGTCGATAGTCGATAGTCGATAGTCGATAGTCGATAGTCGATAGTCGATAGTCGATAGTCGATAGTCGATAGTCGATAGTCGATAGTCGATAGTCGATAGTCGATAGTCGATAGTCGATAGTCGATAGTCGATAGTCGATAGTCGATAGTCGATAGTCGATAGTCGATAGTCGATAGTCGATAGTCGATAGTCGATAGTCGATAGTCGATAGTCGATAGTCGATAGTCGATAGTCGATAGTCGATAGTCGATAGTCGAGTAGAGTCGATAGTCGAGTAGAGTCGATAGTCGAGTCGATAGTCGAGTCGAGTCGATAGTCGAGTCGATAGTCGAGTCGATAGTCGAGTCGATAGTCGAGTCGAGTCGATAGTCGAGTCGATAGTCGAGTCGATAGTCGAGTCGATAGTCGATAGTCGATAGTCGATAGTCGATAGTCGATAGTCGATAGTCGATAGTCGATAGTCGATAGTCGATAGTCGATAGTCGATAGTCGATAGTCGATAGTCGATAGTCGAGTCGATAGTCGAGTCGATAGTCGAGTCGATAGTCGAGTCGAGTCGATAGTCGAGTCGATAGTCGAGTCGAGTCGATAGTCGAGTCGAGTCGATAGTCGAGTCGATAGTCGAGTCGAGTCGATAGTCGAGTCGATAGTCGAGTCGATAGTCGAGGCGAGTCGATAGTCGAGTCGATAGTCGAGTCGATAGTCGATAGTCGATAGTCGATACTCGATAGTCGATAGTCGATAGTCGATAGTCGATAGTCGATAGTCGATAGTCGATAGTCGATAGTCGATAGTCGATAGTCGATAGTCGATAGTCGATAGTCGATAGTCGATAGTCGATAGTCGATAGTCGATAGTCGATAGTCGATAGTCGATAGTCGATAGTCGATAGTCGATAGTCGATAGTCGATAGTCGATAGTCGATAGTCGATAGTCGATAGTCGATAGTCGATAGTCGATAGTCGATAGTCGATAGTCGATAGTCGATAGTCGATAGTCGATAGTCGATAGTCGATAGTCGATAGTCGATAGTCGATAGTCGATAGTCGATAGTCGATAGTCGATAGTCGATAGTCGATAGTCGATAGTCGATAGTCGATAGTCGATAGTCGATAGTCGATAGTCGATAGTCGATAGTCGATAGTCGATAGTCGATAGTCGATAGTCGATAGTCGATAGTCGATAGTCGATAGTCGATAGTCGATAGTCGATAGTCGATAGTCGATAGTCGATAGTCGATAGTCGATAGTCGATAGTCGATAGTCGATAGTCGATAGTCGATAGTCGATAGTCGATAGTCGATAGTCGATAGTCGATAGTCGATAGTCGATAGTCGATAGTCGATAGTCGATAGTCGATAGTCGATAGTCGATAGTCGATAGTCGATAGTCGATAGTCGATAGTCGATAGTCGATAGTCGATAGTCGATCGTCGATAGTCGATAGTCGATAGTCGATAGTCGATCGTCGATAGTCGATAGTCGATAGTCGATAGTCGATAGTCGATAGTCGATAGTCGATAGTCGATAGTCGATAGTCGATAGTCGATAGTCGATAGTCGATAGTCGATAGTCGATAGTCGATAGTCGATAGTCGATAGTCGATAGTCGATAGTCGATAGTCGATAGTCGATAGTCGATAGTCGATAGTCGATAGTCGATAGTCGATAGTCGATAGTCGATAGTCGATAGTCGATAGTCGATAGTCGATAGTCGATAGTCGATAGTCGATAGTCGATAGTCGATAGTCGATAGTCGATAGTCGATAGTCGATAGTCGATAGTCGATAGTCGATAGTCGATAGTCGATAGTCGATAGTCGATAGTCGATAGTCGATAGTCGATAGTCGATAGTCGATAGTCGATAGTCGATAGTCGATAGTCGATAGTCGATAGTCGATAGTCGATAGTCGATAGTCGATAGTCGATAGTCGATAGTCGATAGTCGATAGTCGATAGTCGATAGTCGATAGTCGATAGTCGATAGTCGATAGTCGATAGTCGATAGTCGATAGTCGATAGTCGATAGTCGATAGTCGATAGTCGATAGTCGATAGTCGATAGTCGATAGTCGATAGTCGATAGTCGATAGTCGATAGTCGATAGTCGATAGTCGATAGTCGATAGTCGATAGTCGATAGTCGATAGTCGATAGTCGATAGTCGATAGTCGATAGTCGATAGTCGATAGTCGATAGTCGATAGTCGATAGTCGATAGTCGATAGTCGAGTCGAGTCGATAGTCGAGTCGATAGTCGAGTCGAGTCGATAGTCGAGTCGATAGTCGAGTCGATAGTCGAGTCGAGTCGATAGTCGAGTCGATAGTCGAGTCGATAGTCGAGTCGAGTCGATAGTCGAGTCGATAGTCGAGTCGATAGTCGAGTCGATAGTCGAGTCGATAGTCGTGTCGATAGTCGAGTCGATAGTCGAGTCGATAGTCGAGTCGATAGTCGAGTCGATAGTCGAGTCGATAGTCGAGTCGATAGTCGAGTCGATAGTCGAGTCGATAGTCGAGTCGATAGTCGAGTCGATAGTCGAGTCGATAGTCGAGTCGATAGTCGAGTCGATAGTCGAGTCGAGTCGATAGTCGAGTCGAGTCGATAGTCGAGTCGATAGTCGAGTCGATAGTCGAGTCGAGTCGATAGTCGAGTCGAGTCGAGTCGATAGTCGAGTCGATAGTCGAGTCGATAGTCGAGTCGATAGTCGAGTCGATAGTCGATAGTCGAGTCGAGTCGATAGTCGAGTCGAGTCGAGTCGATAGTCGAGTCGAGTCGATAGTCGAGTCGATAGTCGAGTCGATAGTCGAGTCGATAGTCGAGTCGAGTCGATAGTCGAGTCGATAGTCGATAGTCGATATTCGATAGTCGATAGTCGATAGTCGATAGTCGATAGTCGATAGTCGATAGTCGAGTCGATAGTCGAGTCGATAGTCGAGTCGATAGTCGAGTCGATAGTCGAGTCGATAGTCGAGTCGATAGTCGAGTCGATAGTCGAGTCGATAGTCGAGTCGAGTCGATAGTCGAGTCGAGTAGATAGTCGAGTCGATAGTCGAGTCGAGTCGATAGTCGAGTCGAGTCGATAGTCGAGTCGAGTCGATAGTCGAGTCGATAGTCGAGTCGAGTCGATAGTCGAGTCGATAGTCGAGTCGATAGTCGAGTCGATAGTCGAGTCGATAGTCGAGTCGAGTCGATAGTCGAGTCGATAGTCGAGTCGATAGTCGATAGTCGATAGTCGATAGTCGATAGTCGATAGTCGATAGTCGATAGTCGATAGTCGATAGTCGATAGTCGATAGTCGATAGTCGATAGTCGATAGTCGAGTCGATAGTCGAGTCGATAGTCGAGTCGATAGTCGAGTCGAGTCGATAGTCGAGTCGATAGTCGAGTCGAGTCGATAGTCGAGTCGAGTCGATAGTCGAGTCGAGTCGATAGTCGAGTCGATAGTCGAGTCGAGTCGATAGTCGAGTCGATAGTCGAGTCGATAGTCGAGTCGATAGTCGAGTAGAGTCGATAGTCGAGTCGATAGTCGAGTCGAGTCGATAGTCGAGTCGATAGTCGAGTCGATAGTCGAGGCGAGTCGATAGTCGAGTCGATAGTCGAGTCGATAGTCGATAGTCGATAGTCGATAGTCGATACTCGATAGTCGATAGTCGATAGTCGATAGTCGATAGTCGATAGTCGATAGTCGATAGTCGATAGTCGATAGTCGATAGTCGATAGTCGATAGTCGATAGTCGATAGTCGATAGTCGATAGTCGATAGTCGATAGTCGATAGTCGATAGTCGATAGTCGATAGTCGATAGTCGATAGTCGATAGTCGATAGTCGATAGTCGATAGTCGATAGTCGATAGTCGATAGTCGATAGTCGATAGTCGATAGTCGATAGTCGATAGTCGATAGTCGATAGTCGATAGTCGATAGTCGATAGTCGATAGTCGATAGTCGATAGTCGATAGTCGATAGTCGATAGTCGATAGTCGATAGTCGATAGTCGATAGTCGATAGTCGATAGTCGATAGTCGATAGTCGATAGTCGATAGTCGATAGTCGATAGTCGATAGTCGATAGTCGATAGTCGATAGTCGATAGTCGATAGTCGATAGTCGATAGTCGATAGTCGATAGTCGATAGTCGATAGTCGATAGTCGATAGTCGATAGTCGATAGTCGATAGTCGATAGTCGATAGTCGATAGTCGATAGTCGATAGTCGATAGTCGATAGTCGATAGTCGATAGTCGATAGTCGATAGTCGATAGTCGATAGTCGATAGTCGATAGTCGATAGTCGATAGTCGATAGTCGATAGTCGATAGTCGATAGTCGATAGTCGATAGTCGATAGTCGATAGTCGATAGTCGATAGTCGATAGTCGATAGTCGATAGTCGATAGTCGATAGTCGATAGTCGATAGTCGATAGTCGATAGTCGATAGTCGATAGTCGATAGTCGATAGTCGATAGTCGATAGTCGATAGTCGATAGTCGATAGTCGATAGTCGATAGTCGATAGTCGATAGTCGATAGTCGATAGTCGATAGTCGATAGTCGATAGTCGATAGTCGATAGTCGATAGTCGATAGTCGATAGTCGATAGTCGATAGTCGATAGTCGATAGTCGATAGTCGATAGTCGATAGTCGATAGTCGATAGTCGATAGTCGATAGTCGATAGTCGATAGTCGATAGTCGATAGTCGATAGTCGATAGTCGATAGTCGATAGTCGATAGTCGATAGTCGATAGTCGATAGTCGATAGTCGATAGTCGATAGTCGATAGTCGATAGTCGATAGTCGATAGTCGATAGTCGATAGTCGATAGTCGATAGTCGATAGTCGATAGTCGATAGTCGATAGTCGATAGTCGATAGTCGATAGTCGATAGTCGATAGTCGATAGTCGATAGTCGATAGTCGATAGTCGATAGTCGATAGTCGATAGTCGATAGTCGATAGTCGATAGTCGATAGTCGATAGTCGATAGTCGATAGTCGATAGTCGATAGTCGATAGTCGATAGTCGATAGTCGATAGTCGATAGTCGATAGTCGATAGTCGATAGTCGATAGTCGATAGTCGATAGTCGATAGTCGATAGTCGATAGTCGATAGTCGATAGTCGATAGTCGATAGTCGATAGTCGATAGTCGATAGTCGATAGTCGATAGTCGATAGTCGATAGTCGATAGTCGATAGTCGATAGTCGATAGTCGATAGTCGATAGTCGATAGTCGATAGTCGATAGTCGATAGTCGATAGTCGATAGTCGATAGTCGATAGTCGATAGTCGATAGTCGATAGTCGATAGTCGATAGTCGATAGTCGATAGTCGATAGTCGATAGTCGATAGTCGATAGTCGATAGTCGATAGTCGATAGTCGATAGTCGATAGTCGATAGTCGATAGTCGATAGTCGATAGTCGATAGTCGATAGTCGATAGTCGATAGTCGATAGTCGATAGTCGATAGTCGATAGTCGATAGTCGATAGTCGATAGTCGATAGTCGATAGTCGATAGTCGATAGTCGATAGTCGATAGTCGATAGTCGATAGTCGATAGTCGATAGTCGATAGTCGATAGTCGATAGTCGATAGTCGATAGTCGATAGTCGATAGTCGATAGTCGATAGTCGATAGTCGATAGTCGATAGTCGATAGTCGATAGTCGATAGTCGATAGTCGATAGTCGATAGTCGATAGTCGATAGTCGATAGTCGATAGTCGATAGTCGATAGTCGATAGTCGATAGTCGATAGTCGATAGTCGATAGTCGATAGTCGATAGTCGATAGTCGATAGTCGATAGTCGATAGTCGATAGTCGATAGTCGAGTCGATAGTCGAGTCGATAGTCGAGTCGAGTCGATAGTCGAGTCGAGTCGATAGTCGAGTCGATAGTCGAGTCGAGTCGATAGTCGAGTCGAGTCGAGTCGATAGTCGAGTCGAGTCGATAGTCGAGTCGATAGTCGAGTCGATAGTCGAGTCGAGTCGATAGTCGAGTCGATAGTCGATAGTCGATATTCGATAGTCGATAGTCGATAGTCGATAGTCGATAGTCGATAGTCGATAGTCGAGTCGATAGTCGAGTCGATAGTCGAGTCGATAGTCGAGTCGATAGTCGAGTCGATAGTCGAGTCGATAGTCGAGTCGATAGTCGAGTCGATAGTCGAGTCGAGTCGATAGTCGAGTCGAGTAGATAGTCGAGTCGATAGTCGAGTCGAGTCGATAGTCGAGTCGAGTCGATAGTCGAGTCGAGTCGATAGTCGAGTCGATAGTCGAGTCGAGTCGATAGTCGAGTCGATAGTCGAGTCGATAGTCGAGTCGATAGTCGAGTCGATAGTCGAGTCGAGTCGATAGTCGAGTCGATAGTCGAGTCGATAGTCGATAGTCGATAGTCGATAGTCGATAGTCGATAGTCGATAGTCGATAGTCGATAGTCGATAGTCGATAGTCGATAGTCGATAGTCGATAGTCGATAGTCGATAGTCGAGTCGATAGTCGAGTCGATAGTCGAGTCGATAGTCGAGTCGAGTCGATAGTCGAGTCGATAGTCGAGTCGAGTCGATAGTCGAGTCGAGTCGATAGTCGAGTCGAGTCGATAGTCGAGTCGATAGTCGAGTCGAGTCGATAGTCGAGTCGATAGTCGAGTCGATAGTCGAGTCGATAGTCGAGTAGAGTCGATAGTCGAGTCGATAGTCGAGTCGAGTCGATAGTCGAGTCGATAGTCGAGTCGATAGTCGAGGCGAGTCGATAGTCGAGTCGATAGTCGAGTCGATAGTCGATAGTCGATAGTCGATAGTCGATACTCGATAGTCGATAGTCGATAGTCGATAGTCGATAGTCGATAGTCGATAGTCGATAGTCGATAGTCGATAGTCGATAGTCGATAGTCGATAGTCGATAGTCGATAGTCGATAGTCGATAGTCGATAGTCGATAGTCGATAGTCGATAGTCGATAGTCGATAGTCGATAGTCGATAGTCGATAGTCGATAGTCGATAGTCGATAGTCGATAGTCGATAGTCGATAGTCGATAGTCGATAGTCGATAGTCGATAGTCGATAGTCGATAGTCGATAGTCGATAGTCGATAGTCGATAGTCGATAGTCGATAGTCGATAGTCGATAGTCGATAGTCGATAGTCGATAGTCGATAGTCGATAGTCGATAGTCGATAGTCGATAGTCGATAGTCGATAGTCGATAGTCGATAGTCGATAGTCGATAGTCGATAGTCGATAGTCGATAGTCGATAGTCGATAGTCGATAGTCGATAGTCGATAGTCGATAGTCGATAGTCGATAGTCGATAGTCGATAGTCGATAGTCGATAGTCGATAGTCGATAGTCGATAGTCGATAGTCGATAGTCGATAGTCGATAGTCGATAGTCGATAGTCGATAGTCGATAGTCGATAGTCGATAGTCGATAGTCGATAGTCGATAGTCGATAGTCGATAGTCGATAGTCGATAGTCGATAGTCGATAGTCGATAGTCGATAGTCGATAGTCGATAGTCGATAGTCGATAGTCGATAGTCGATAGTCGATAGTCGATAGTCGATAGTCGATAGTCGATAGTCGATAGTC
This sequence comes from Pemphredon lugubris, assembly GCA_933228935.1. Classification (NCBI taxonomy): domain Eukaryota; kingdom Metazoa; phylum Arthropoda; class Insecta; order Hymenoptera; family Crabronidae; genus Pemphredon; species Pemphredon lugubris. Next base: position 41,598,420 of record OW121815.1, on the reverse strand, counting down.
GATAGTCGATAGTCGATAGTCGATAGTCGATAGTCGATAGTCGATAGTCGATAGTCGATAGTCGATAGTCGATAGTCGATAGTCGATAGTCGATAGTCGATAGTCGATAGTCGATAGTCGATAGTCGATAGTCGATAGTCGATAGTCGATAGTCGATAGTCGATAGTCGATAGTCGATAGTCGATAGTCGATAGTCGATAGTCGATAGTCGATAGTCGATAGTCGATAGTCGATAGTCGATAGTCGATAGTCGATAGTCGATAGTCGATAGTCGATAGTCGATAGTCGATAGTCGATAGTCGATAGTCGATAGTCGATAGTCGATAGTCGATAGTCGATAGTCGATAGTCGATAGTCGATAGTCGATAGTCGATAGTCGATAGTCGATAGTCGATAGTCGATAGTCGATAGTCGATAGTCGATAGTCGATAGTCGATAGTCGATAGTCGATAGTCGATAGTCGATAGTCGATAGTCGATAGTCGATAGTCGATAGTCGATAGTCGATAGTCGATAGTCGATAGTCGATAGTCGATAGTCGATAGTCGATAGTCGATAGTCGATAGTCGATAGTCGATAGTCGATAGTCGATAGTCGATAGTCGATAGTCGATAGTCGATAGTCGATAGTCGATAGTCGATAGTCGATAGTCGATAGTCGATAGTCGATAGTCGATAGTCGATAGTCGATAGTCGATAGTCGATAGTCGATAGTCGATAGTCGATAGTCGATAGTCGATAGTCGATAGTCGATAGTCGATAGTCGATAGTCGATAGTCGATAGTCGATAGTCGATAGTCGATAGTCGATAGTCGATAGTCGATAGTCGATAGTCGATAGTCGATAGTCGATAGTCGATAGTCGATAGTCGATAGTCGATAGTCGATAGTCGATAGTCGATAGTCGATAGTCGATAGTCGATAGTCGATAGTCGATAGTCGATAGTCGATAGTCGATAGTCGATAGTCGATAGTCGATAGTCGATAGTCGATAGTCGATAGTCGATAGTCGATAGTCGATAGTCGATAGTCGATAGTCGATAGTCGATAGTCGATAGTCGATAGTCGATAGTCGATAGTCGATAGTCGATAGTCGATAGTCGATAGTCGATAGTCGATAGTCGATAGTCGATAGTCGATAGTCGATAGTCGATAGTCGATAGTCGATAGTCGATAGTCGATAGTCGATAGTCGATAGTCGATAGTCGATAGTCGATAGTCGATAGTCGATAGTCGATAGTCGATAGTCGATAGTCGATAGTCGATAGTCGATAGTCGATAGTCGATAGTCGATAGTCGATAGTCGAGTCGATAGTCGAGTCGATAGTCGAGTCGAGTCGATAGTCGAGTCGAGTCGATAGTCGAGTCGATAGTCGAGTCGAGTCGATAGTCGAGTCGATAGTCGAGTCGATAGTCGAGTCGATAGTCGAGTCGATAGTCGTGTCGATAGTCGAGTCGATAGTCGAGTCGATAGTCGAGTCGATAGTCGAGTCGATAGTCGAGTCGATAGTCGAGTCGATAGTCGAGTCGATAGTCGAGTCGATAGTCGAGTCGATAGTCGAGTCGATAGTCGAGTCGATAGTCGAGTCGATAGTCGAGTCGAGTCGATAGTCGAGTCGATAGTCGAGTCGAGTCGATAGTCGAGTCGATAGTCGAGTCGAGTCGATAGTCGAGTCGAGTCGATAGTCGAGTCGATAGTCGAGTCGATAGTCGAGTCGATAGTCGAGTCGATAGTCGAGTCGATAGTCGAGTCGATAGTCGAGTCGATAGTCGATAGTCGAGTCGAGTCGATAGTCGAGTCGAGTCGATAGTCGAGTCGAGTCGATAGTCGAGTCGAGTCGATAGTCGAGTCGATAGTCGAGTCGAGTCGATAGTCGAGTCGATAGTCGATAGTCGATAGTCGATAGTCGATAGTCGATAGTCGATAGTCGATAGTCGATAGTCGATAGTCGATAGTCGATAGTCGATAGTCGATAGTCGATAGTCGATAGTCGAGTCGATAGTCGATAGTCGAGTCGATAGTCGAGTCGATAGTCGAGTCGATAGTCGAGTCGATAGTCGAGTCGATAGTCGAGTCGATAGTCGAGTCGATAGTCGAGTCGATAGTCGAGTCGATAGTCGAGTCGATAGTCGAGTCGATAGTCGAGTCGATAGTCGAGTCGATAGTCGAGTCGAGTCGATAGTCGAGTCGATAGTCGAGTCGAGTCGATAGTCGAGTCGATAGTCGAGTCGAGTCGATAGTCGAGTCGAGTCGAGTCGATAGTCGAGTCGATAGTCGAGTCGATAGTCGAGTCGATAGTCGAGTCGATAGTCGAGTCGATAGTCGAGTCGAGTCGATAGTCGAGTCGATAGTCGAGTCGAGTCGATAGTCGAGTCGATAGTCGAGTCGAGTCGAGTCGATAGTCGAGTCGATAGTCGAGTCGATAGTCGAGTCGATAGTCGAGTCGATAGTCGAGTCGATAGTCGATAGTCGAGTCGAGTCGATAGTCGAGTCGAGTCGATAGTCGAGTCGAGTCGATAGTCGAGTCGAGTCGATAGTCGAGTCGATAGTCGAGTCGAGTCGATAGTCGAGTCGATAGTCGATAGTCGATAGTCGATAGTCGATAGTCGATAGTCGATAGTCGATAGTCGATAGTCGATAGTCGATAGTCGATAGTCGAGTCGATAGTCGAGTCGATAGTCGAGTCGATAGTCGAGTCGATAGTCGAGTCGATAGTCGAGTCGATAGTCGAGTCGAGTCGATAGTCGAGTCGAGTCGATAGTCGAGTCGAGTCGATAGTCGAGTCGATAGTCGAGTCGATAGTCGAGTCGATAGTCGAGTCGAGTCGATAGTCGAGTCGATAGTCGAGTCGATAGTCGATAGTCGATAGTCGATAGTCGATAGTCGATAGTCGATAGTCGATAGTCGATAGTCGATAGTCGATAGTCGATAGTCGATAGTCGATAGTCGAGTCGATAGTCGAGTCGATAGTCGAGTCGATAGTCGAGTCGATAGTCGAGTCGAGTCGATAGTCGAGTCGATAGTCGAGTCGAGTCGATAGTCGAGTCGAGTCGATAGTCGAGTCGATAGTCGAGTCGAGTCGATAGTCGAGTCGATAGTCGAGTCGATAGTCGAGTCGATAGTCGAGTAGAGTCGATAGTCGAGTAGAGTCGATAGTCGAGTCGATAGTCGAGTAGAGTCGATAGTCGAGTAGAGTCGATAGTCGAGTCGATAGTCGAGTCGAGTCGATAGTCGAGTCGATAGTCGAGTCGATAGTCGAGGCGAGTCGATAGTCGAGTCGATAGTCGAGTCGATAGTCGATAGTCGATAGTCGATACTCGATAGTCGATAGTCGATAGTCGATAGTCGATAGTCGATAGTCGATAGTCGATAGTCGATAGTCGATAGTCGATAGTCGATAGTCGATAGTCGATCGTCGATAGTCGATAGTCGATAGTCGATAGTCGATAGTCGATAGTCGATAGTC
>OW121815.1:41574098-41594756 GCA_933228935.1 Pemphredon lugubris | reverse complement strand
AGTTGATAGTCGATAGTCGAGTCGAGTCGATAGTCGAGTCGATAGTCGAGTCGATAGTCGAGTCGAGTCGAGTCGATAGTCGAGTCGAGTCGAATCGAGTCGAGTCGAGTCGAGTCGAGTCGAGTCGATAGTCGAGTCGAGTCGAGTCGATAGTCGAGTCGAGTCGAGTCGATAGTCGAGTCGAGTCGAGTCGATAGTCGAGTCGAGTCGAGTCGACAGTCGAGTCGAGGATAGTCGATAGTCGAGTCGAGTCGAGTCGATAGTCGAGTCGAGTCGATAGTCGAGTCGAGTCGATAGTCGAGTCGAGTCGATAGTCGAGTCGATAGTCGAGTAGATAGTCGAGTCGAGTCGAGTCGATAGTCGAGTCGATAGTCGAGTCGATAGTCGAGTCGATAGTCCATTCGAGTCGAGTCGATAGTCGAGTCGAGTCGAGTCGATAGTCGAGTCGAGTCGAGTCGAGTCGAGTCGAGTCGATAGTCGAGTCGAGTCGAGTCGAGTCGATAGTCGAGTCGAGTCGAGTCGAGTCGATAGTCGAGTCGAAAGTCGAGTCGATAGTCGAGTCGAGTCGATAGTCGAGTCGAGTCGAGTCGAGTCGAGTCGAGTCGATAGTCGAGTCGATAGTAGAGTCGAGTCGAGTCGATAGTCGAGTCGAGTCGATAGTCGAGTCGAGTCGAGTCGACAGTCGAGTCGAGGATAGTCGATAGTCGAGTCGAGTCGAGTCGAGTCGATAGTCGAGTCGATAGTCGAGTCGAGTCGAGTCGAGTCGATAGTCGAGTCGATAGTCGAGTCGAGTCGAGTCGAGTCGAGTCGAGTCGATAGTCGAGTCGAGTCGAGTCGACAGTCGAGTCGAGGATAGTCGATAGTCGATAGTCGAGTCGAGTAGAGTCGATAGTCGAGTCGATAGTCGAGTCGATAGTCGAGTCGAGTCGAGTCGAGTCGATAGTCGAGTCGATAGTCGAGTCGATAGTCGAGTCGATAGTCGAGTCGATAGTCGAGTCGATAGTCGAGTCGATAGTCGAGTCGATAGTCGAGTCGATAGTCGAGTCGATAGTCGAGTCGATAGTCGAGTCGATAGTCGAGTCGATAGTCGAGTCGATAGTCGAGTCGATAGTCGAGTCGATAGTCGAGTCGATAGTCGAGTCGATAGTCGAGTCGATAGTCGAGTCGAGTAGAGTCGAGTCGATAGTCGAGTCGAGTCGAGTCGATAGTCGAGTCGAGTCGAGTCGAGTCGATAGTCGAGTCGAGTCGAGTCGAGTCGATAGTCGAGTCGAGTCGAGTCGAGTCGAGTCGAGTCGAGTCGATAGTCGAGTCGAGTCGAGTCGATAGTCGAGTCGAGTCGAGTCGATAGTCGAGTCGAGTCGAGTCGACAGTCGAGTCGAGGATAGTCGATAGTCGAGTCGAGTCGAGTCGATAGTCGAGTCGAGTCGAGTCGAGTCGAGTCGAGTCGATAGTCGAGTCGATAGTCGAGTCGATAGTCGAGTCGAGTCGAGTCGAGTCGAGTCGAGTCGAGTCGATAGTCGAGTCGAGTCGAGTCGACAGTCGAGTCGAGGATAGTCGATAGTCGATAGTCGAGTCGACAGTCGAGTCGAGGATAGTCGATAGTCGATAGTCGAGTCGAGTAGAGTCGATAGTCGAGTCGATAGTCGAGTCGATAGTCGAGTCGAGTCGAGTCGAGTCGATAGTCGAGTCGATAGTCGAGTCGATAGTCGAGTCGATAGTCGAGTCGACAGTCGAGTCGATAGTCGAGTCGATAGTCGAGTCGATAGTCGAGTCGAGTCGAGTCGATAGTCGAGTCGAGTCGATAGTCGAGTCGAATCGAGTCGAGTCGAGTCGAGTCGAGTCGAGTCGAGTCGATAGTCGAGTCGAGTCGAGTCGAGTCGATAGTCGAGTCGATAGTCGAGTCGAGTCGAGTCGACAGTCGAGTCGAGGATAGTCGATAGTCGATAGTCGAGTCGAGTAGAGTCGATAGTCGAGTCGATAGTCGAGTCGATAGTCGAGTCGAGTCGAGTCGAGTCGATAGTCGAGTCGATAGTCGAGTCGATAGTCGAGTCGATAGTCGAGTCGATAGTCGAGTCGATAGTCGAGTCGATAGTCGAGTCGATAGTCGAGTCGATAGTCGAGTCGATAGTCGAGTCGATAGTCGAGTCGATAGTCGAGTCGATAGTCGAGTCGATAGTCGAGTCGATAGTCGAGTCGATAGTCGAGTCGATAGTCGAGTCGATAGTCGAGTCGATAGTCGAGTCGATAGTCGAGTCGATAGTCGAGTCGATAGTCGAGTCGATAGTCAAGTCGAGTCGAGTCGATAGTCGAGTCGATAGTCGAGTCGAGTCGAGTCGAGTCGATAGTCGAGTCGAGTCGAGTCGATAGTCGAGTCGAGTCGAGTCGAGTCGAGTCGAGTCGAGTCGAGTCGAGTCGATAGTCGAGTCGAGTCGAGTCGATAGTCGAGTCGAGTCGAGTCGATAGTCGAGTCGAGTCGACAGTCGAGTCGAGGATAGTCGATAGTCGAGTCGAGTCGAGTCGATAGTCGAGTCGAGTCGAGTCGAGTCGAGTCGAGTCGAGTCGATAGTCGAGTCGATAGTCGAGTCGAGTCGAGTCGAGTCGAGTCGAGTCGATAGTCGAGTCGAGTCGAGTCGACAGTCGAGTCGAGGATAGTCGAGTCGATAGTCGAGTCGATAGTCGAGTCGATAGTCGAGTCGATAGTCGAGTCGATAGTCGAGTCGATAGTCGAGTCGATAGTCGAGTCGATAGTCGAGTCGATAGTCGAGTCGAGTCGAGTCGATAGTCGAGTCGAGTCGATAGTCGAGTCGAATCGAGTCGAGTCGAGTCGAGTCGAGTCGATAGTCGAGTCGAGTCGAGTCGAGTCGATAGTCGAGTCGATAGTCGAGTCGAGTCGAGTCGATAGTCGAGTCGAGGATAGTCGATAGTCGATAGTCGAGTCGAGTAGAGTCGATAGTCGAGTCGATAGTCGAGTCGATAGTCGAGTCGAGTCGAGTCGAGTCGATAGTCGAGTCGATAGTCGAGTCGATAGTCGAGTCGATAGTCGAGTCGATAGTCGAGTCGATAGTCGAGTCGATAGTCGAGTCGATAGTCGAGTCGATAGTCGAGTCGATAGTCGAGTCGATAGTCGAGTCGATAGTCGAGTCGATAGTCGAGTCGATAGTCGAGTCGATAGTCGAGTCGATAGTCGAGTCGATAGTCGAGTCGATAGTCGAGTCGATAGTCGAGTCGATAGTCGAGTCGATAGTCGAGTCGAGTCGAGTCGAGTCGATAGTCGAGTCGATAGTCGAGTCGAGTCGAGTCGAGTCGATAGTCGAGTCGAGTCGAGTCGATAGTCGAGTCGAGTCGAGTCGAGTCGAGTCGAGTCGAGTCGAGTCGAGTCGAGTCGAGTCGATAGTCGAGTCGAGTCGAGTCGATAGTCGAGTCGAGTCGAGTCGATAGTCGAGTCGAGTCGACAGTCGAGTCGAGGATAGTCGATAGTCGAGTCGAGTCGAGTCGATAGTCGAGTCGAGTCGAGTCGAGTCGAGTCGATAGTCGAGTCGATAGTCGAGTCGAGTCGAGTCGAGTCGAGTCGAGTCGATAGTCGAGTCGAGTCGAGTCGACAGTCGAGTCGAGGATAGTCGATAGTCGATAGTCGAGTCGAGTCGAGTCGAGTCGAGTCGAGTCGATAGTCGAGTCGAGTCGAGTCGAGTCGAGTCGATAGTCGAGTCGAGTCGAGTCGATAGTCGAGTCGAGTCGAGTCGATAGTCGAGTCGAGTCGAGTCTACAGTCGAGTCGAGGATAGTCGATAGTCGAGTCGAGTCGAGTCGATAGTCGAGTCGATAGTCGAGTCGATAGTCGAGTCGAGTCGAGTCGATAGTCGAGTCGATAGTCGAGTCGATAGTCGAGTCGATAGTCGAGTCGATAGTCGAGTCGAGTCGAGTCGATAGTCGAGTCGAGTCGAGTCGATAGTCGAGTCGAGTCGAGTCGATAGTTGAGTCGAGTCGAGTCGATAGTCGAGTCGAGTCGAGTCGATAGTCGAGTCGACAGTCGAGTCGAGGATAGTCGATAGTCGATAGTCGAATCGAGTCGATAGTCGAGTCGAGTCGAGTCGAGTCGATAGTCGAGTCGAGTCGAGTCGAGTCGAGTCGATAGTCGAGTCGAAAGTCGAGTCGATAGTCGAGTCGATAGTCGAGTCGATAGTCGAGTCGATAGTCGAGTCGATAGTCGAGTCGATAGTCGAGTCGATAGTCGAGTCGATAGTCGAGTCGATAGTCGAGTCGATAGTCGAGTCGATAGTCGAGTCGATAGTCGAGTCGATAGTCGAGTCGATAGTCGAGTCGATAGTCGAGTCGATAGTCGAGTCGATAGTCGAGTCGATAGTCGAGTCGATAGTCGAGTCGATAGTCGAGTCGATAGTCGAGTCGATAGTCGAGTCGATAGTCGAGTCGATAGTCGAGTCGATAGTCGAGTCGATAGTCGAGTCGATAGTCGAGTCGATAGTCGAGTCGATAGTCGAGTCGATAGTCGAGTCGATATTCGAGTCGATAGTCGAGTCGATAGTCGAGTCGATAGTCGAGTCGATAGTCGAGTCGATAGTCGAGTCGATAGTCGAGTCGATAGTCGAGTCGATAGTGGAGTCGATAGTCGAGTCGATAGTCGAGTCGATAGTCCAGTCGAGTCGAGTCGATAGTCGAGTCGAGTCGATAGTCGAGTCGAGTCGAGTCGACAGTCGAGTCGAGGATAGTCGATAGTCGAGTCGAGTCGAGGATAGTCGATAGTCCAGTCGAGTCGAGTCGAGTCGATAGTCGAGTCGATAGTCGAGTCGAGTCGAGTCGAGTCGATAGTCGAGTCGATAGTCGAGTCGAGTCGAGTCGAGTCGAGTCGAGTCGATAGTCGAGTCGAGTCGAGTCGACAGTCGAGTCGAGGATAGTCGATAGTCGATAGTCGAGTCGAGTAGAGTCGATAGTCGAGTCGATAGTCGAGTCGAGTCGATAGTCGAGTCGATAGTCGAGTCGATAGTCGAGTCGATAGTCGAGTCGATAGTCGAGTCGATAGTCGAGTCGATAGTCGAGTCGATAGTCGAGTCGATAGTCGAGTCGATAGTCGAGTCGATAGTCGAGTCGATAGTCGAGTCGATAGTCGAGTCGATAGTCGAGTCGATAGTCGAGTCGATAGTCGAGTCGATAGTCGAGTCGATAGTCGAGTCGATAGTCGAGTCGATAGTCGAGTCGATAGTCGAGTCGATAGTCGAGTCGATAGTCGAGTCGATAGTCGAGTCGATAGTCGAGTCGATAGTCGAGTCGATAGTCGAGTCGATAGTCGAGTCGATAGTCGAGTCGATAGTCGAGTCGATAGTCGAGTCGATAGTCGAGTCGATAGTCGAGTCGATAGTCGAGTCGATAGTCGAGTCGATAGTCGAGTCGATAGTCGAGTCGATAGTCGAGTCGATAGTCGAGTCGATAGTCGAGTCGATAGTCGAGTCGATAGTCGAGTCGATAGTCGAGTCGATAGTCGAGTCGATAGTCGAGTCGATAGTCGAGTCGATAGTCGAGTCGATAGTCGAGTCGATAGTCGAGTCGATAGTCGAGTCGATAGTCGAGTCGATAGTCGAGTCGATAGTCGAGTCGATAGTCGAGTCGATAGTCGAGTCGATAGTCGAGTCGATAGTCGAGTCGATAGTCGAGTCGATAGTCGAGTCGAGTCGAGTCGATAGTCGAGTCGATAGTCGAGTCGAGTCGAGTCGATAGTCGAGTCGAGTCGATAGTCGAGTCGACTCGAGTCGAGTCGAGTCGAGTCGAGTCGATAGTCGAGTCGAGTCGAGTCGAGTCGATAGTCGAGTCGATAGTCGAGTCGAGTCGAGTCGATAGTCGAGTCGAGTCGAGTCGATAGTCGAGTCGAGTCGAGTCGAGTCGAGTCGATAGTCGAGTCGAGTCGAGTCGAGTCGAGTTGATAGTCGATAGTCGAGTCGAGTCGATAGTCGAGTCGATAGTCGAGTCGATAGTCGAGTCGATAGTCGAGTCGATAGTCGAGTCGAGTCGAATCGAGTCGAGTCGAGTCGAGTCGAGTCGAGTCGATAGTCGAGTCGAGTCGAGTCGATAGTCGAGTCGAGTCGAGTCGATAGTCGAGTCGAGTCGAGTCGATAGTCGAGTCGAGTCGAGTCGACAGTCGAGTCGAGGATAGTCGATAGTCGAGTCGAGTCGAGTCGATAGTCGAGTCGAGTCGATAGTCGAGTCGAGTCGATAGTCGAGTCGATAGTCGAGTAGATAGTCGAGTCGAGTCGAGTCGATAGTCGAGTCGATAGTCGAGTCGATAGTCGAGTCGATAGTCCATTCGAGTCGAGTCGATAGTCGAGTCGAGTCGAGTCGATAGTCGAGTCGAGTCGAGTCGAGTCGAGTCGAGTCGATAGTCGAGTCGAGTCGAGTCGAGTCGATAGTCGAGTCGAGTCGAGTCGAGTCGATAGTCGAGTCGAAAGTCGAGTCGATAGTCGAGTCGAGTCGATAGTCGAGTCGAGTCGAGTCGAGTCGAGTCGAGTCGATAGTCGAGTCGATAGTCGAGTCGAGTCGAGTCGATAGTCGAGTCGAGTCGATAGTCGAGTCGAGTCGAGTCGACAGTCGAGTCGAGGATAGTCGATAGTCGAGTCGAGTCGAGTCGAGTCGATAGTCGAGTCGATAGTCGAGTCGAGTCGAGTCGAGTCGATAGTCGAGTCGATAGTCGAGTCGAGTCGAGTCGAGTCGAGTCGAGTCGATAGTCGAGTCGAGTCGAGTCGACAGTCGAGTCGAGGATAGTCGATAGTCGATAGTCGAGTCGAGTAGAGTCGATAGTCGAGTCGATAGTCGAGTCGATAGTCGAGTCGAGTCGAGTCGAGTCGATAGTCGAGTCGATAGTCGAGTCGATAGTCGAGTCGATAGTCGAGTCGATAGTCGAGTCGATAGTCGAGTCGATAGTCGAGTCGATAGTCGAGTCGATAGTCGAGTCGATAGTCGAGTCGATAGTCGAGTCGATAGTCGAGTCGATAGTCGAGTCGATAGTCGAGTCGATAGTCGAGTCGATAGTCGAGTCGATAGTCGAGTCGATAGTCGAGTCGATAGTCGAGTCGAGTAGAGTCGAGTCGATAGTCGAGTCGAGTCGAGTCGATAGTCGAGTCGAGTCGAGTCGAGTCGATAGTCGAGTCGAGTCGAGTCGAGTCGATAGTCGAGTCGAGTCGAGTCGAGTCGAGTCGAGTCGAGTCGATAGTCGAGTCGAGTCGAGTCGATAGTCGAGTCGAGTCGAGTCGATAGTCGAGTCGAGTCGAGTCGACAGTCGAGTCGAGGATAGTCGATAGTCGAGTCGAGTCGAGTCGATAGTCGAGTCGAGTCGAGTCGAGTCGAGTCGAGTCGATAGTCGAGTCGATAGTCGAGTCGATAGTCGAGTCGAGTCGAGTCGAGTCGAGTCGAGTCGAGTCGATAGTCGAGTCGAGTCGAGTCGACAGTCGAGTCGAGGATAGTCGATAGTCGATAGTCGAGTCGACAGTCGAGTCGAGGATAGTCGATAGTCGATAGTCGAGTCGAGTAGAGTCGATAGTCGAGTCGATAGTCGAGTCGATAGTCGAGTCGAGTCGAGTCGAGTCGATAGTCGAGTCGATAGTCGAGTCGATAGTCGAGTCGATAGTCGAGTCGATAGTCGAGTCGATAGTCGAGTCGATAGTCGAGTCGATAGTCGAGTCGAGTCGAGTCGATAGTCGAGTCGAGTCGATAGTCGAGTCGAATCGAGTCGAGTCGAGTCGAGTCGAGTCGAGTCGATAGTCGAGTCGAGTCGAGTCGAGTCGATAGTCGAGTCGATAGTCGAGTCGAGTCGAGTCGACAGTCGAGTCGAGGATAGTCGATAGTCGATAGTCGAGTCGAGTAGAGTCGATAGTCGAGTCGATAGTCGAGTCGATAGTCGAGTCGAGTCGAGTCGAGTCGATAGTCGAGTCGATAGTCGAGTCGATAGTCGAGTCGATAGTCGAGTCGATAGTCGAGTCGATAGTCGAGTCGATAGTCGAGTCGATAGTCGAGTCGATAGTCGAGTCGATAGTCGAGTCGATAGTCGAGTCGATAGTCGAGTCGATAGTCGAGTCGATAGTCGAGTCGATAGTCGAGTCGATAGTCGAGTCGATAGTCGAGTCGATAGTCGAGTCGATAGTCAAGTCGAGTCGAGTCGAGTCGATAGTCGAGTCGATAGTCGAGTCGAGTCGAGTCGAGTCGATAGTCGAGTCGAGTCGAGTCGATAGTCGAGTCGAGTCGAGTCGAGTCGAGTCGAGTCGAGTCGAGTCGATAGTCGAGTCGAGTCGAGTCGATAGTCGAGTCGAGTCGAGTCGATAGTCGAGTCGAGTCGACAGTCGAGTCGAGGATAGTCGATAGTCGAGTCGAGTCGAGTCGATAGTCGAGTCGAGTCGAGTCGAGTCGAGTCGAGTCGAGTCGATAGTCGAGTCGATAGTCGAGTCGAGTCGAGTCGAGTCGAGTCGAGTCGATAGTCGAGTCGAGTCGAGTCGACAGTCGAGTCGAGGATAGTCGAGTCGATAGTCGAGTCGATAGTCGAGTCGATAGTCGAGTCGATAGTCGAGTCGATAGTCGAGTCGATAGTCGAGTCGATAGTCGAGTCGATAGTCGAGTCGATAGTCGAGTCGAGTCGAGTCGATAGTCGAGTCGAGTCGATAGTCGAGTCGAATCGAGTCGAGTCGAGTCGAGTCGAGTCGATAGTCGAGTCGAGTCGAGTCGAGTCGATAGTCGAGTCGATAGTCGAGTCGAGTCGAGTCGACAGTCGAGTCGAGGATAGTCGATAGTCGATAGTCGAGTCGAGTAGAGTCGATAGTCGAGTCGATAGTCGAGTCGATAGTCGAGTCGAGTCGAGTCGAGTCGATAGTCGAGTCGATAGTCGAGTCGATAGTCGAGTCGATAGTCGAGTCGATAGTCGAGTCGATAGTCGAGTCGATAGTCGAGTCGATAGTCGAGTCGATAGTCGAGTCGATAGTCGAGTCGATAGTCGAGTCGATAGTCGAGTCGATAGTCGAGTCGATAGTCGAGTCGATAGTCGAGTCGATAGTCGAGTCGATAGTCGAGTCGAGTCGAGTCGAGTCGATAGTCGAGTCGATAGTCGAGTCGAGTCGAGTCGAGTCGATAGTCGAGTCGAGTCGAGTCGATAGTCGAGTCGAGTCGAGTCGAGTCGAGTCGAGTCGAGTCGAGTCGAGTCGAGTCGAGTCGATAGTCGAGTCGAGTCGAGTCGATAGTCGAGTCGAGTCGAGTCGATAGTCGAGTCGAGTCGACAGTCGAGTCGAGGATAGTCGATAGTCGAGTCGAGTCGAGTCGATAGTCGAGTCGAGTCGAGTCGAGTCGAGTCGAGTCGATAGTCGAGTCGATAGTCGAGTCGAGTCGAGTCGAGTCGAGTCGAGTCGATAGTCGAGTCGAGTCGAGTCGAGAGTCGAGTCGAGGATAGTCGATAGTCGATAGTCGAGTCGAGTCGAGTCGAGTCGAGTCGAGTCGATAGTCGAGTCGAGTCGAGTCGAGTCGAGTCGATAGTCGAGTCGAGTCGAGTCGATAGTCGAGTCGAGTCGAGTCGATAGTCGAGTCGAGTCGAGTCTACAGTCGAGTCGAGGATAGTCGATAGTCGAGTCGAGTCGAGTCGATAGTCGAGTCGATAGTCGAGTCGATAGTCGAGTCGAGTCGAGTCGATAGTCGAGTCGATAGTCGAGTCGATAGTCGAGTCGATAGTCGAGTCGATAGTCGAGTCGAGTCGAGTCGATAGTCGAGTCGAGTCGAGTCGATAGTCGAGTCGAGTCGAGTCGATAGTTGAGTCGAGTCGAGTCGATAGTCGAGTCGAGTCGAGTCGATAGTCGAGTCGACAGTCGAGTCGAGGATAGTCGATAGTCGATAGTCGAGTCGAGTCGATAGTCGAGTCGAGTCGAGTCGAGTCGATAGTCGAGTCGAGTCGAGTCGAGTCGAGTCGATAGTCGAGTCGAAAGTCGAGTCGATAGTCGAGTCGATAGTCGAGTCGATAGTCGAGTCGATAGTCGAGTCGATAGTCGAGTCGATAGTCGAGTCGATAGTCGAGTCGATAGTCGAGTCGATAGTCGAGTCGATAGTCGAGTCGATAGTCGAGTCGATAGTCGAGTCGATAGTCGAGTCGATAGTCGAGTCGATAGTCGAGTCGATAGTCGAGTCGATAGTCGAGTCGATAGTCGAGTCGATAGTCGAGTCGATAGTCGAGTCGATAGTCGAGTCGATAGTCGAGTCGATAGTCGAGTCGATAGTCGAGTCGATAGTCGAGTCGATAGTCGAGTCGATAGTCGAGTCGATAGTCGAGTCGATAGTCGAGTCGATAGTCGAGTCGATAGTCGAGTCGATAGTCGAGTCGATAGTCGAGTCGATAGTCGAGTCGATAGTCGAGTCGATAGTCGAGTCGATAGTCGAGTCGATAGTCGAGTCGATAGTCGAGTCGATAGTCGAGTCGATAGTCGAGTCGATAGTCGAGTCGATAGTCGAGTCGATAGTCGAGTCGATAGTCGAGTCGATAGTCGAGTCGATAGTCGAGTCGATAGTCGAGTCGATAGTCGAGTCGATAGTCGAGTCGATAGTCGAGTCGATAGTCGAGTCGATAGTCGAGTCGATAGTCGAGTCGATAGTCGAGTCGATAGTCGAGTCGATAGTCGAGTCGATAGTCGAGTCGATAGTCGAGTCGATAGTCGAGTCGATAGTCGAGTCGATAGTCGAGTCGATAGTCGAGTCGATAGTCGAGTCGATAGTCGAGTCGATAGTCGAGTCGATAGTCGAGTCGATAGTCGAGTCGATAGTCGAGTCGATAGCCGAGTCGATAGTCGAGTCGATAGTCGAGTCGATAGTCGAGTCGATAGTCGAGTCGATAGTCGAGTCGATAGTCGAGTCGATAGTCGAGTCGATAGTCGAGTCGATAGTCGAGTCGATAGTCGAGTCGATAGTCGAGTCGATAGTCGAGTCGATAGTCGAGTCGATAGTCGAGTCGATAGTCGAGTCGATAGTCGAGTCGATAGTCGAGTCGATAGTCGAGTCGATAGTCGAGTCGAGTCGAGTCGATAGTCGAGTCGAGTCGAGTCGATAGTCGAGTCGACAGTCGAGTCGAGGATAGTCGATAGTCGATAGTCGAGTCGAGTCGATAGTCGAGTCGAGTCGAGTCGAGTCGATAGTCGAGTCGAGTCGAGTCGAGTCGAGTCGATAGTCGAGTCGAAAGTCGAGTCGATAGTCGAGTCGATAGTCGAGTCGATAGTCGAGTCGATAGTCGAGTCGATAGTCGAGTCGATAGTCGAGTCGATAGTCGAGTCGATAGTCGAGTCGATAGTCGAGTCGATAGTCGAGTCGATAGTCGAGTCGATAGTCGAGTCGATAGTCGAGTCGATAGTCGAGTCGATAGTCGAGTCGATAGTCGAGTCGATAGTCGAGTCGATAGTCGAGTCGATAGTCGAGTCGATAGTCGAGTCGATAGTCGAGTCGATAGTCGAGTCGATAGTCGAGTCGAGTCGAGTCGATAGTTGAGTCGAGTCGAGTCGATAGTCGAGTCGAGTCGAGTCGATAGTCGAGTCGACAGTCGAGTCGAGGATAGTCGATAGTCGATAGTCGAGTCGAGTCGATAGTCGAGTCGAGTCGAGTCGAGTCGATAGTCGAGTCGAGTCGAGTCGAGTCGAGTCGATAGTCGAGTCGAAAGTCGAGTCGATAGTCGAGTCGATAGTCGAGTCGATAGTCGAGTCGATAGTCGAGTCGATAGTCGAGTCGATAGTCGAGTCGATAGTCGAGTCGATAGTCGAGTCGATAGTCGAGTCGATAGTCGAGTCGATAGTCGAGTCGATAGTCGAGTCGATAGTCGAGTCGATAGTCGAGTCGATAGTCGAGTCGATAGTCGAGTCGATAGTCGAGTCGATAGTCGAGTCGATAGTCGAGTCGATAGTCGAGTCGATAGTCGAGTCGATAGTCGAGTCGATAGTCGAGTCGATAGTCGAGTCGATAGTCGAGTCGATAGTCGAGTCGATAGTCGAGTCGATAGTCGAGTCGATAGTCGAGTCGATAGTCGAGTCGATAGTCGAGTCGATAGTCGAGTCGATAGTCGAGTCGATAGTCGAGTCGATAGTCGAGTCGATAGTCGAGTCGATAGTCGAGTCGATAGTCGAGTCGATAGTCGAGTCGATAGTCGAGTCGATAGTCGAGTCGATAGTCGAGTCGATAGTCGAGTCGATAGTCGAGTCGATAGTCGAGTCGATAGTCGAGTCGATAGTCGAGTCGATAGTCGAGTCGATAGTCGAGTCGATAGTCGAGTCGATAGTCGAGTCGATAGTCGAGTCGATAGTCGAGTCGATAGTCGAGTCGATAGTCGAGTCGATAGTCGAGTCGATAGTCGAGTCGATAGTCGAGTCGAGTCGAGTCGATAGTCGAGTCGAGTCGAGTCGATAGTCGAGTCGATAGTCGAGTCGATAGTCGAGTCGAGTCGAGTCGATAGTCGAGTCGAGTCGAGTCGACAGTCGAGTCGAGGATAGTCGATAGTCGAGTCGAGTCGAGTCGATAGTCGAGTCGAGTCGATAGTCGAGTCGATAGTCGAGTCGATAGTCGAGTCGAGTCGAGTCGATAGTCGAGTCGATAGTCGAGTCGATAGTCGAGTCGATAGTCGAGTCGATAGTCCATTCGAGTCGAGTCGATAGTCGAGTCGAGTCGAGTCGATAGTCGAGTCGAGTCGAGTCGATAGTTGAGTCGAGTCGAGTCGATAGTCGAGTCGAGTCGAGTCGATATTCGAGTCGACAGTCGAGTCGAGGATAGTCGATAGTCGATAGTCGAGTCGAGTCGATAGTCGAGTCGAGTCGAGTCGAGTCGATAGTCGAGTCGAGTCGAGTCGGGTCGAGTCGATAGTCGAGTCGAGTCGAGTCGAGTCGAGTCGAGTCGAGTCGATAGTCGAGTCGAGTCGAGTCGATAGTCGAGTCGAGTCGAGTCGACAGTCGAGTCGAGGATAGTCGATAGTCGAGTCGAGTCGAGTCGATAGTCGAGTCGAGTCGATAGTCGAGTCGATAGTCGAGTCGATAGTCGAGTCGAGTCGAGTCGATAGTCGAGTCGATAGTCGAGTCGATAGTCGAGTCGATAGTCGAGTCGATAGTCCATTCGAGTCGAGTCGATAGTCGAGTCGAGTCGAGTCGATAGTCGAGTCGAGTCGAGTCGATAGTTGAGTCGAGTCGAGTCGATAGTCGAGTCGAGTCGAGTCGATATTCGAGTCGACAGTCGAGTCGAGGATAGTCGATAGTCGATAGTCGAGTCGAGTCGATAGTCGAGTCGAGTCGAGTCGAGTCGATAGTCGAGTCGAGTCGAGTCGGGTCGAGTCGATAGTCGAGTCGAAAGTCGAGTCGATAGTCGAGTCGATAGTCGAGTCGATAGTCGAGTCGATAGTCGAGTCGATAGTCGAGTCGATAGTCGAGTCGATAGTCGAGTCGATAGTCGAGTCGATAGTCGAGTCGATAGTCGAGTCGATAGTCGAGTCGATAGTCGAGTCGATAGTCGAGTCGATAGTCGAGTCGATAGTCGAGTCGATAGTCGAGTCGATAGTCGAGTCGATAGTCGAGTCGATAGTCGAGTCGATAGTCGAGTCGATAGTCGAGTCGATAGTCGAGTCGATAGTCGAGTCGATAGTCGAGTCGATAGTCGAGTCGATAGTCGAGTCGATAGTCGAGTCGATAGTCGAGTCGATAGTCGAGTCGATAGTCGAGTCGATAGTCGAGTCGATAGTCGAGTCGAGTCGAGTCGATAGTCGAGTCGAGTCGAGTCGATAGTCGAGTCGATAGTCGAGTCGAGTCGAGTCGATAGTCGAGTCGATAGTCGAGTCGATAGTCCAGTCGAGTCGAGTCGATAGTCGAGTCGAGTCGATAGTCGAGTCGAGTCGAGTCGAGTCGAGTCGAGTCGATAGTCGAGTCGAGTCGAGTCGAGTCCAGTCGATAGTCGAGTCGAGTCGAGTCGATAGTCGAGTCGAGTCGAGTCGACAGTCGAGTCGAGGATAGTCGATAGTCGAGTCGAGTCGAGTCGAGTCGAGTCGATAGTCGAGTCGATAGTCGAGTCGAGTCGAGTCGAGTCGATAGTCGAGTCGATAGTCGAGTCGAGTCGAGTCGAGTCGAGTCGAGTCGAGTCGATAGTCGAGTCGAGTCGAGTCGACAGTCGAGTCGAGGATAGTCGATAGTCGATAGTCGAGTCGAGTAGAGTCGATAGTCGAGTCGATAGTCGAGTCGAGTCGATAGTCGAGTCGATAGTCGAGTCGATAGTCGAGTCGATAGTCGAGTCGATAGTCGAGTCGATAGTCGAGTCGATAGTCGAGTCGATAGTCGAGTCGATAGTCGAGTCGATAGTCGAGTCGATAGTCGAGTCGATAGTCGAGTCGATAGTCGAGTCGATAGTCGAGTCGATAGTCGAGTCGATAGTCGAGTCGATAGTCGAGTCGATAGTCGAGTCGATAGTCGAGTCGATAGTCGAGTCGATAGTCGAGTCGATAGTCGAGTCGATAGTCGAGTCGATAGTCGAGTCGATAGTCGAGTCGATAGTCGAGTCGATAGTCGAGTCGATAGTCGAGTCGATAGTCGAGTCGATAGTCGAGTCGATAGTCCGAGTCGATAGTCGAGTCGATAGTCGAGTCGATAGTCGAGTCGATAGTCGAGTCGATAGTCGAGTCGATAGTCGAGTCGATAGTCGAGTCGATAGTCGAGTCGATAGTCGAGGTCGATAGTCGAGTCGATAGTCGAGTCGATAGTCGAGTCGATAGTCGAGTCGATAGTCGAGTCGATAGTCGAGTCGATAGTCGAGTCGATAGTCGAGTCGATAGTCGAGTCGATAGTCGAGTCGATAGTCGAGTCGATAGTCGAGTCGATAGTCGAGTCGATAGTCGAGTCGATAGTCGAGTCGATAGTCGAGTCGATAGTCGAGTCGATAGTCGAGTCGATAGTCGAGTCGATAGTCGAGTCGATAGTCGAGTCGATAGTCGAGTCGATAGTCGAGTCGATAGTCGAGTCGAGTCGATAGTCGAGTCGATAGTCGAGTCGATAGTCGAGTCGATAGTCGAGTCGAGTCGAGTCGATAGTCGAGTCGATAGTCGAGTCGATAGTCGAGTCGATAGTCGAGTCGATAGTCCTTCGAGTCGAGTCGATAGTCGAGTCGAGTCGAGTCGATAGTCGTGGTCGAGTCGAGTCGATAGTCGAGTCGATAGTCGAGTCGATAGTCGAGTCGATAGTCGAGTCGATAGTCGAGTCGATAGTCGAGTCGATAGTCGAGTCGATAGTCGAGTCGATAGTCGAGTCGATAGTCGAGTCGATAGTCGAGTCGATAGTCGAGTCGATAGTCGAGTCGATAGTCGAGTCGATAGTCGAGTCGATAGTCGAGTCGATAGTCGAGTCGATAGTCGAGTCGATAGTCGAGTCGATAGTCGAGTCGATAGTCGAGTCGATAGTCGAGTCGATAGTCGAGTCGATAGTCGAGTCGATAGTCGAGTCGATAGTCGAGTCGAGTCGAGTCGATAGTCGAGTCGAGTCGAGTCGACAGTCGAGTCGAGGATAGTCCGATAGTCGAGTCGAGTCGAGTCGATAGTCGAGTCGAGTCGATAGTCGAGTCGATAGTCGAGTCGATAGTCGAGTCGAGTCGAGTCGATAGTCGAGTCGATAGTCGAGTCGATAGTCGAGTCGATAGTCGAGTCGATAGTCCATTCGAGTCGAGTCGATAGTCGAGTCGAGTCGAGTCGATAGTCGAGTCGAGTCGAGTCGATAGTTGAGTCGAGTCGAGTCGATAGTCGAGTCGAGTCGAGTCGATATTCGAGTCGACAGTCGAGTCGAGGATAGTCGATAGTCGATAGTCGAGTCGAGTCGATAGTCGAGTCGAGTCGAGTCGAGTCGATAGTCGAGTCGAGTCGAGTCGGGTCGAGTCGATAGTCGTGTCGAGTCGAGTCGAGTCGAGTCGAGTCGAGTCGATAGTCGAGTCGAGTCGAGTCGATAGTCGAGTCGAGTCGAGTCGACAGTCGAGTCGAGGATAGTCGATAGTCGAGTCGAGTCGAGTCGATAGTCGAGTCGAGTCGATAGTCGAGTCGATAGTCGAGTCGATAGTCGAGTCGAGTCGAGTCGATAGTCGAGTCGATAGTCGAGTCGATAGTCGAGTCGATAGTCGAGTCGATAGTCCATTCGAGTCGAGTCGATAGTCGAGTCGGAGTCGAGTCGATAGTCGAGTCGAGTCGAGTCGATAGTTGAGTCGAGTCGAGTCGATAGTCGAGTCGAGTCGAGTCGATATTCGAGTCGACAGTCGAGTCGAGGATAGTCGATAGTCGATAGTCGAGTCGAGTCGATAGTCGAGTCGAGTCGAGTCGAGTCGATAGTCGAGTCGAGTCGAGTCGGGTCGAGTCGATAGTCGAGTCGAAAGTCGAGTCGATAGTCGAGTCGATAGTCGAGTCGATAGTCGAGTCGATAGTCGAGTCGATAGTCGAGTCGATAGTCGAGTCGATAGTCGAGTCGATAGTCGAGTCGATAGTCGAGTCGATAGTCGAGTCGATAGT
Source organism: Pemphredon lugubris (assembly GCA_933228935.1). Lineage (NCBI taxonomy): Eukaryota > Metazoa > Arthropoda > Insecta > Hymenoptera > Crabronidae > Pemphredon > Pemphredon lugubris. Next base: position 41,578,244 of record OW121815.1, on the reverse strand, counting down.
CGAGTCGATAGTCGAGTCGATAGTCGAGTCGATAGTCGAGTCGATAGTCGAGTCGATAGTCGAGTCGATAGTCGAGTCGATAGTCGAGTCGATAGTCGAGTCGATAGTCGAGTCGATAGTCGAGTCGATAGTCGAGTCGATAGTCGAGTCGATAGTCGAGTCGATAGTCGAGTCGATAGTCGAGTCGATAGTCGAGTCGATAGTCGAGTCGATAGTCGAGTCGATAGTCGAGTCGATAGTCGAGTCGATAGTCGAGTCGAGTCGAGTCGATAGTCGAGTCGAGTCGAGTCGATAGTCGAGTCGATAGTCGAGTCGAGTCGAGTCGATAGTCGAGTCGATAGTCGAGTCGATAGTCCAGTCGAGTCGAGTCGATAGTCGAGTCGAGTCGATAGTCGAGTCGAGTCGAGTCGAGTCGAGTCGAGTCGATAGTCGAGTCGAGTCGAGTCGAGTCCAGTCGATAGTCGAGTCGAGTCGAGTCGATAGTCGAGTCGAGTCGAGTCGACAGTCGAGTCGAGGATAGTCGATAGTCGAGTCGAGTCGAGTCGAGTCGAGTCGATAGTCGAGTCGATAGTCGAGTCGAGTCGAGTCGAGTCGATAGTCGAGTCGATAGTCGAGTCGAGTCGAGTCGAGTCGAGTCGAGTCGAGTCGATAGTCGAGTCGAGTCGAGTCGACAGTCGAGTCGAGGATAGTCGATAGTCGATAGTCGAGTCGAGTAGAGTCGATAGTCGAGTCGATAGTCGAGTCGAGTCGATAGTCGAGTCGATAGTCGAGTCGATAGTCGAGTCGATAGTCGAGTCGATAGTCGAGTCGATAGTCGAGTCGATAGTCGAGTCGATAGTCGAGTCGATAGTCGAGTCGATAGTCGAGTCGATAGTCGAGTCGATAGTCGAGTCGATAGTCGAGTCGATAGTCGAGTCGATAGTCGAGTCGATAGTCGAGTCGATAGTCGAGTCGATAGTCGAGTCGATAGTCGAGTCGATAGTCGAGTCGATAGTCGAGTCGATAGTCGAGTCGATAGTCGAGTCGATAGTCGAGTCGATAGTCGAGTCGATAGTCGAGTCGATAGTCGAGTCGATAGTCGAGTCGATAGTCGAGTCGATAGTCGAGTCGATAGTCGAGTCGATAGTCGAGTCGATAGTCGAGTCGATAGTCGAGTCGATAGTCGAGTCGATAGTCGAGTCGATAGTCGAGTCGATAGTCGAGTCGATAGTCGAGTCGATAGTCGAGTCGATAGTCGAGTCGATAGTCGAGTCGATAGTCGAGTCGATAGTCGAGTCGATAGTCGAGTCGATAGTCGAGTCGATAGTCGAGTCGATAGTCGAGTCGATAGTCGAGTCGATAGTCGAGTCGATAGTCGAGTCGATAGTCGAGTCGATAGTCGAGTCGATAGTCGAGTCGATAGTCGAGTCGATAGTCGAGTCGATAGTCGAGTCGATAGTCGAGTCGATAGTCGAGTCGATAGTCGAGTCGATAGTCGAGTCGATAGTCGAGTCGATAGTCGAGTCGATAGTCGAGTCGATAGTCGAGTCGATAGTCGAGTCGAGTCGATAGTCGAGTCGATAGTCGAGTCGATAGTCGAGTCGATAGTCGAGTCGAGTCGAGTCGATAGTCGAGTCGATAGTCGAGTCGATAGTAGAGTCGATAGTCGAGTCGATAGTCCATTCGAGTCGAGTCGATAGTCGAGTCGAGTCGAGTCGATAGTCGAGTCGAGTCGAGTCGATAGTTGAGTCGATAGTCGAGTCGATAGTCGAGTCGATAGTCGAGTCGATAGTCGAGTCGATAGTCGAGTCGATAGTCGAGTCGATAGTCGAGTCGATAGTCGAGTCGATAGTCGAGTCGATAGTCGAGTCGAGTCGAGTCGATAGTCGAGTCGATAGTCGAGTCGATAGTCGAGTCGATAGTCGAGTCGATAGTCCATTCGAGTCGAGTCGATAGTCGAGTCGAGTCGAGTCGATAGTCGAGTCGAGTCGAGTCGATAGTTGAGTCGAGTCGAGTCGATAGTCGAGTCGAGTCGAGTCGATATTCGAGTCGACAGTCGAGTCGAGGATAGTCGATAGTCGATAGTCGAGTCGAGTCGATAGTCGAGTCGAGTCGAGTCGAGTCGATAGTCGAGTCGAGTCGAGTCGGGTCGAGTCGATAGTCGAGTCGATAGTCGAGTCGATAGTCGAGTCGAGTCGAGTCGATAGTCGAGTCGAGTCGAGTCGATAGTTGAGTCGAGTCGAGTCGATAGTCGAGTCGAGTCGAGTCGATATTCGAGTCGACAGTCGAGTCGAGGATAGTCGATAGTCGATAGTCGAGTCGAGTCGATAGTCGAGTCGAGTCGAGTCGAGTCGATAGTCGAGTCGAGTCGAGTCGGGTCGAGTCGATAGTCGAGTCGAGTCGAGTCGAGTCGAGTCGAGTCGAGTCGATAGTCGAGTCGAGTCGAGTCGATAGTCGAGTCGAGTCGAGTCGACAGTCGAGTCGAGGATAGTCGATAGTCGAGTCGATAGTCGAGTCGAGTCGAGTCGATAGTCGAGTCGAGTCGAGTCGACAGTCGAGTCGAGGATAGTCGATAGTCGAGTCGAGTCGAGTCGATAGTCGAGTCGAGTCGATAGTCGAGTCGATAGTCGAGTCGATAGTCGAGTCGAGTCGAGTCGATAGTCGAGTCGATAGTCGAGTCGATAGTCGAGTCGATAGTCGAGTCGATAGTCCATTCGAGTCGAGTCGATAGTCGAGTCGAGTCGAGTCGATAGTCGTGTCGAGTCGAGTCGATAGTTGAGTCGAGTCGAGTCGATAGTCGAGTCGAGTCGAGTCGATATTCGAGTCGACAGTCGAGTCGAGGATAGTCGATAGTCGATAGTCGAGTCGAGTCGATAGTCGAGTCGAGTCGAGTCGAGTCGATAGTCGAGTCGAGTCGAGTCGGGTCGAGTCGATAGTCGAGTCGAAAGTCGAGTCGATAGTCGAGTCGATAGTCGAGTCGATAGTCGAGTCGATAGTCGAGTCGATAGTCGAGTCGATAGTCGAGTCGATAGTCGAGTCGATAGTCGAGTCGATAGTCGAGTCGATAGTCGAGTCGATAGTCGAGTCGATAGTCGAGTCGATAGTCGAGTCGATAGTCGAGTCGATAGTCGAGTCGATAGTCGAGTCGATAGTCGAGTCGATAGTCGAGTCGATAGTCGAGTCGATAGTCGAGTCGATAGTCGAGTCGATAGTCGAGTCGATAGTCGAGTCGATAGTCGAGTCGATAGTCGAGTCGATAGTCGAGTCGATAGTCGAGTCGATAGTCGAGTCGATAGTCGAGTCGATAGTCGAGTCGATAGTCGAGTCGATAGTCGAGTCGAGTCGAGTCGATAGTCGAGTCGAGTCGAGTCGATAGTCGAGTCGATAGTCGAGTCGAGTCGAGTCGATAGTCGAGTCGATAGTCGAGTCGATAGTCCAGTCGAGTCGAGTCGATAGTCGAGTCGAGTCGATAGTCGAGTCGAGTCGAGTCGAGTCGAGTCGAGTCGATAGTCGAGTCGAGTCGAGTCGAGTCCAGTCGATAGTCGAGTCGAGTCGAGTCGATAGTCGAGTCGAGTCGAGTCGACAGTCGAGTCGAGGATAGTCGATAGTCGAGTCGAGTCGAGTCGAGTCGAGTCGATAGTCGAGTCGATAGTCGAGTCGAGTCGAGTCGAGTCGATAGTCGAGTCGATAGTCGAGTCGAGTCGAGTCGAGTCGAGTCGAGTCGAGTCGATAGTCGAGTCGAGTCGAGTCGACAGTCGAGTCGAGGATAGTCGATAGTCGATAGTCGAGTCGAGTAGAGTCGATAGTCGAGTCGATAGTCGAGTCGAGTCGATAGTCGAGTCGATAGTCGAGTCGATAGTCGAGTCGATAGTCGAGTCGATAGTCGAGTCGATAGTCGAGTCGATAGTCGAGTCGATAGTCGAGTCGATAGTCGAGTCGATAGTCGAGTCGATAGTCGAGTCGATAGTCGAGTCGATAGTCGAGTCGATAGTCGAGTCGATAGTCGAGTCGATAGTCGAGTCGATAGTCGAGTCGATAGTCGAGTCGATAGTCGAGTCGATAGTCGAGTCGATAGTCGAGTCGATAGTCGAGTCGATAGTCGAGTCGATAGTCGAGTCGATAGTCGAGTCGATAGTCGAGTCGATAGTCGAGTCGATAGTCGAGTCG